>DWAO01000675.1:0-23340 GCA_018230605.1 Heliconius congener | reverse complement strand
CAGAGCGAAGAAATGGAAATATAAATTTAAGTAAATATTTCATCTCCTCTAGTGGAAATCGAACCCAAAAACACTACACTAAACAGTCACACTTTGTGCCTCGCGCCACGACTCTCATACTACTTGTTGATTTATATCAATTTAGATAGATAATGTAATTTTACAATATAATTAAAATAAACATACTATAAATTAATTGCATTTTCTTACTTACATTATTACTTTAATTCAAGTAGGTAAGTCAAGTAAAAAAAAACAAATATTTCAAAAATATTTTATATGATATATTAAATTTAAAATTATGTAAGAATTTATTATAGATATAAATATTAAGTAAGTAAATTGATTGTAAAAATTGTAGTAAATTCTTCCGCACAACAATAAGCAACAAGAAGACAGTATAAGCACTTTTAAATATAGGTACAATAACTAACTGAAAATATTTAATTATAAAACAGCCTTTTATAGTTGAAAAAGAAAATGATTTAATTTGATTTCACGAATGTATCATTATAATTTATTTTTTCAAATAATCAAATCCAATAGATAGATATTTTGATGCGATGATTGAACTTCAAATACAGACTATAGAGGTTTAAAATATAATTTAATTTTTCCATATTACTTAACAAATAAAATAAAAAAAAAATTGAAATTTCTATCTCATAATGTTATATAAAATAGAAAAAAAAATTAAGAATTTTCATTTCATAATATCAAACGCCACCTATCGGGCGATAGAAACACCAACCGTATCCGCCTTCCTGTGAAATGCACGGCCGACTCTCACACGATAAGGGCCGTCTTGACGGCTCGTCGAGATGTGCTGAAGATATGGAGATGACAATTTTTAGTATCTATTTCCTCCAATAATACCTACAATCTCTATACTTATACAATAAAATTTACATTTTCGATAACATTTATTGTTTAAATACAATTTATTATAGGCAAGACTATTTTCTGAATATTTATTAGGTAATTTGAGGCTGTCCAGGATGTATTGATGACAAAATTTTCATATTATTCTAGTAAAATATTCTTCTGATAAAGAACTACAATACCTACAATATAAGACTATAGAATATCGAAGCATTATCGGCATTTATATATTTAATATCCATATCTAGGCATAAATTTAGTATGACTAACTATGCAGTTTAAAGCTTAATAATTTCTTCAAGTCACCGACCTGAGGACGGCGTTTTGCCTACATTCATTGCATTATAAGCACCTACAAAAGAACCTGTAGATTGTAGAGATCCCGATAGAAACCTTACAAAGTGGGATAATGCTTAACAAGAGGTTAACATCAAAGGGTAGATTGAAAGTGTTTGGCCATCTTGAGATTAGAATGTAAATACTTTACGTACATAGTAACACATTAAAATTATTTTAAAACACGAATTCCAAAGTAATTTTATTTTTTAATTATTCAATAATCTATATCTGAATGTTTCTATAATTCAAAGTAAAAGGGCCACAGCGTATAACGCCATATTTAAACGTGAGATCGTAAATTTTCGTCCAACGAACGACACCCGCGAACGGTACGCAAATGTCAACAAACATGGCGCTGTCGAACAAATCGATTACCGAAATTTCAACGCTGCATTCTGACGGTCGGTTACGAAATACCTTCATAAAAGTATTTATTTTGCTAAAAATTACGCAACACGAATAGTGGAGGGTATTGTATGTGGCGTTATGTATTCTATTATTATTTATGAGGGAACTGCTGCTGAGAAATTGAAGATTATTATGTTTATTGGAATCACAATTCGAAATAAACGTATTTTGCATTTACGTTATTCCGGTCATCCGTTGCTAACATCAAAAAGTTGAACGGACATACGTTAGTCACATTGTGTGGAGCCAACGGTTCTTCTCCGTAATTACATCGCCGCATACATTCTGGTTCCGTTTTCTGAGCGACGTATCTGTATTCGGTGACATCAATAAATTTTTCGTTTCCACACTCCCTTATATGGGTATGATAATTTGTTTCCGGTGTGCGGCGCGTGCGCAGGCCACGACATACTATTACATTCATGGCGTATCACGATTTGCATTTGAATTATTTGGTGTGGCTCGCGCCTAGGACGCACAATGGCCGGAGAGGCATCTAATGCCCTACGCCATATCAAATTTCTTAGCTTATTTTTCAGACTCGTGCCTCGGATAGAAGGTTTCTTTTGTAGGAATTTGTGATAATGGGCCATATTTCGTGACACACGTGTCTGTAAAATGGAGCCTTCGGCGGTGTAAGGAAACGTTTCTCTAGGGCCATTGTAGCTAATGTATTCAACTCAACAGTTTATTTATACATCCATTTATAGTAAATGTAACAATACATGATATAAGATTGAATATTTTTGTCATTTTTTGTTTTGCTTCTTTTTTACATTTTTTTTATTTTGAAGTAACCTTTAATAACGAGACATAAACGAAGCATCGGAATTGTTAATTGCTGATGCATTATTTAATATTTTATAATTTTATGGATTTTTAACAAAACTTGAATTAAATAAAATTTCGTAATTATTACATTAAGTAATAAATGCATGAAACAAAAAAGATATCGGAGATGTTAAAAAATAATATAAATTGTTGCTTGAAATCATATTTTGCTATGGAGTCAAAACAAGAATCACCCTAAAGGCAATTAGGAAGGCAAACAAAAAAAAAAAAGAAAACGTTTTAGGAAAATGAATCTGATAGCGTTTCACGGTGTGACGTGAAGGTGGACTGTAGATGCTTTTGTCTTATTGAATAATTGCCGCGAGGTGTTTCGGACGGACGAACTGGTTCCTCCAAGGCCAGCCGTCGAACTTGCCGACCCGTGCCACTATTCAGTAAGGCAATCGATTTCTTAAGGCTGCCCAATATCAACAAACATCAAAAATTACCCTATTAAAAAACGTAACAGAATCCAATGTACATATTTTTATTGAATTTGAAAAATCCTATTGATTACACAAATAGTGATATTTCATCGCATATATATATTTTTTAAGAAAAATAAAATTTAAGTTTTAAAAACATGATAAGACAAAATATGTATCGTCTAGCTCAGGTTGGGAGGCGTTAAACAACGGCAAAAGTACGTATCTTAAATAATAACAATTCGGTTATTAAAAAACACCCGCGGCGTATCGCGAATGCGTGCGGACCGCCGAGCTTCTCATTTTATGTTGACATCCCGCAAACTTTGACGCCTCTGCACAATTACTTTTGAAATGATGATATATTTATTAATAATAAACAGATGAGGCCGGTCGTGGCACAGCGGCACAAAGTGTGACTGTAACCGACTGGTTGTGGGCTCGATCTCCACTCGAGGAGATGAAATATTTACTTAATAATAAATTTATATTTCCATTTCTTCGCTCTGGTCTCCAGGCCAAGCGCGGCGTTAAGTTCTGCCACTCTGCCTCCAGAATTCGGCAGAAAGTGGGGAACGGAGTGTCTTGACATTAAGTTCCCTCTGCCTACCCTGCTGTGTGCGGGATACAGCGTGAAGCTGATTTAATAAACTGATTAAACTTACATTATTAATCTGTTTTCACCTTCCAGAATAGCACATATATTTTTCTTGCAATTTATATTTAGATATTAAAATGATTAATACGCGTCCATTTTGCCAAATTTATTATAACTTAAATTTTTATTCATTAAAAAAAACTCTACTATATCAATATATTGTTTTGTTTGAGTTAAACATTTGATAAGATGTTCGTTAATTCCTTTTATATTGCTTATATCTACTTTGATAACATCTATTGAATAAAAAATACGCACTAATTGCTGTTTGACGTACCTACCTATGTATTAATTTGACAAGTTCGATGTTTATTTTTAATCTGTTACTGTCATTACGCACTTTAATTTTATCTATGGTTTTTATATTATCTGCAATTTAGAGAAAAATAGGTATTCATATAATTTTTCTATTTCGTAACACGTTTTCCGATGATACGATGATGACTAAAACACACACGCCATAAGTTAAAGCTGATTAGCCAAGTGGCCACATTGTCAAGGCACTCCATCGCTGTAATAGCGAGTTATCAACCAATAATTAGTGATAGTGGATAACTTCCAAAAACGTTATCTCGTATGTTTGCTATTAAATAATCGATACCATATTGTTGGTAGTAGATAAACGGTCATTGCTTGTGACAGTATTGGGGAAAGAGGACATTTAAATTCAAGGTGTACCTAAGTGAGGCCGACGTCGCGCTGGGGCAAAAGGGTGTGACTGTTTCGGCGGTTGTGGGTTCGATCCCTACACGACGAAATGTATTATTATTTATTTATATTTTCATTTTTATGCTCTGGCAGAAAGGCAAAAGCCCGGCATTGTTTCGCTACTCAATACGCAATGCCTCGAAACATTCACCGAAAGGTGGGGAACGGAGTGTCTTAACCCTAGGTTCCTTCTGTCTGCTTTATGCGGTATACGGCATGGAGCTGAAGAAAAAAGTCTTATTAAAACAACTAAAGTCAAGTTAAACGACATTTGCCATTATGGCGTGAGTTGGCAGATGATAGATTCCGAAAGAAGTTAATATTTGCACTATATTTTTAATTACATCGTGGAAATTCCTACATTTATTGCTGTTTATTATGTTATAAGAAAAAACTATTATTTTTATCAAGTTTTATTCTTTGAGACCAGCCGTGGCGCAGTGGCACGAGCGTGTGACCGTAAACGCGACAGGTTGTGGGTTCGATTCAAACACGAGGAAATGAAATATTTCATATTTGATGTCTTAACACTAAATTTGACGTGCCTGTTGAAATTGTAGCATCATGAAACATGGCAGTCATGGTTAGCTAAGAAAATACTTACGGGCCTGAGGATCTTTTCGGAGGTTACTAGCGAACCGAGTTCCAGTGAATTTATGTTTGTAGAAAAACGTGTCTTTAGTTGTTTTTTCATGCACTATGATGCATTATTTTTAAAAAAAACTTGTTGTTCTACTACTATATTTAAAAAGACTAAGGCTTTTGAAATCTACTAATTTTCAAGACTCTAAATAACTCTTAAAAACCATCGCTTTAAATAGCAGATGCGCTCTGACAAACAAATATCTGTTTTTTTTTTATAATAAGAGAGTACAAAAAATTATAAATTAGCGACTTATTCATTATTTATTTCTCTATTATTCTTTTGTCTTCTTACTGTTCTAGATTGTATAAAATTAATTAAGGTGCCTTTTACTTTTAAGGCTATCATTTTCAAATCATTGTTAGATTTATTATTGATAACATATTTTGTTATATTCTTCACGCTGTATCCCGCAAACAGCAGGGTAGGTAGAGGAAACCTGGTGTTATGACTCTCCGTTCTCAATACCAGGCTTGACGACACTTAGTTTCTACTTGCTCCATAATTAACAAACGTCATATCTAGAAGTCGTAAATGCAGATGGCCCGCCATAATGTTTTACAACACAATTTATTCGTAAAATAAACAACTAATCAGCTTAATTTTTCAACACACAGATAGATATCTTATATCGGCTGGAATTTTTAGTTATTTATTGATAATTAATATTGATGGCAATTAACAATTAATACCTTTAATTACATCTAATTGTAAATTACATAGGATTATTGTCGGCTTCGGCGTTTTTTATTAATCGTTTAACTTTATCTTTGTTTATGATTTAATTATGTTTAAGTAGGTGTTTGGTATCGAGGTTGTCGCGACGCATTGGCAGCGTCTGTAAGTAAACGCGGCGGTCGTGGATTCGATTTTCAGAGAATGAATTGTGTTTATTTCCTGTTTTGATTACGAGATATAACGCGGCGTTTATACCCTTCATTCAATACGCATGTCTCGAAAGTTGGACGGAAAGTAAGAGTTAAAACACTCGTTTTAAGACTAGGTTCCTTGTGTTTACCCTGCTATATAGGTACTAGATACAGTGTAAACCTTTAAGTAGGTATCAGATTGAGTCGAGGTATAAAATTCAATACGGCTTCATATTTGAAACCAATAAACGCTGGCTGTGAATACCGATCGTCTTAGCGTTTCGCTGCAAAACGACCGACTCGCGAAATAATCGATGGAATAATATTGAACGCTTTTCGTTACGATTTGCACAAAACAAATTTCGATAAATTGACCGAATTTTATATAATATAAAGATATTCATTTTTTGCTCGCTCCATACGATCACTCTATTATGTTAGTTTGAGTATTTAAAAGTTACTTTAACTATAATTAACATAGGTATATTAAGAATTTCTATACGATTTTTTAAAGCTTTAAGCCATCACTAAGCGTATAATTACTAAAAATATTTCCAAGGAGCAGAGCCTTTGCTATCTACATGTCCACCGGCCGGCGAGGTGAGCCAGCTAAATTACCCTCGCGGCAGCCATTGTTCGGGGTTGGCAAACCCATAAAAATTACCTTAAGACAATAGCACCCCGGGGCTAAAACACAGTGTTTCTTTTCACTTGATAATTATTCCATACAGTGCACGCCTCAAACGCTCCTTGCCCCATACAGGTGTTTAATCCTATTGAAACATCTCGTATCTTCTTAATATCCATACTAAATTTATATTGGCTGCCAATATTTGGCTAAATTAAATTTTTTTGCTCGATACGGCGTGTTGTAATATCGAAAAAAAATGTATGTCAAACCGATTATCGAGTTACTGTAATGAAGGTATTATGGTTTTAGATGTTTAATTTAATTAAATGAATAAAATACGTTCATTTGTTTTGCTTTTTTTTCACTTCGCAGCGATATAATGTGTGATTTCTTTAAAATGTAAATAATGAATATATCGATATAAATTATAAAAAAAACTTTTTGATTTTGATTTTAAAGTATAATAGAACAAGATCCTTAGTCAAGTGATATATTTGGAAATAGATACATATTACACTCATAGCTTCTCGTATGCAGTTATAATATTTTTTTAGCTTCACGCTGTCTCCCGTATTTAGTTTTTAGATACCCCATTCGCCATTTTCTAGCGAATTCTGTGGACATTGTGTATTGAGTGACGAAACTCAACCCCACGTTATGCCTCGACACCAGAGCGAATATAAATGAAAAATTAAATATTTCATTTTCGTGGGAATCGTACCCACAACCTGTCGCGTTGACACTCACACGCTTGTACCTGCGCCGCGACTAGTCATAATTGTAAAATAAATGTATCATTTCCAAAAAAAAAAACGCCTAAAACTATCGTCACCTAAAATTATAATAGAGAGTTTCCTTCACCCGTCCGCTGTATAAGCACTTGGAGCGTGTCGTTTAAGCGCATTTTAATAACATTTCAGTTTCCAGACGCGTAATTACTGTTTATGATCGACACTGGCCCAACACAATTAAGTATTGTATTTTTTTTATTTTGGGAATGAGCGACAATCACGTTTTGATTACAGTAACAAAAGTGGACAGCGATCTCCCTCTATGAGTTGACCGTTGAAATCTTTTAGATATTCCATTAAAAAATCCACCAAAAAAAAATTTTTTTTCTTCTATTTTATGCCAATTATAATTTAAAAAAATATTAATATTAGATTAATGTTAATAGAAAAAAAATATTGAATTCCCAAATACAATTTTGACTTAAGTTTCTCGCCTAAAGATAATTTTGAGTCATCATTTCGAGTAGACTTACTAAAAAAAAAGCAAATTTACCAATCAAAAAAAAAAACCAAACAGAATATTAAAATGACAATTAGTCATATCCACGCTATTATAGCGCACATCGACCGTTTCGTCTCTTATTTACTAACGCTAGCGTTTGTATAGTGATTTTGTTTTCCGTCACATTCCGCCGTTACGTAGGTAATTGGTGTTGAAAAAACATAATTTCGTGCCCCACGAACATTTTCAACACGTTTTCGTGTCGTGTGAACTAAACTTTATATTAAATATGTGATTTTTGTCTTTGTTTAGAAATTATGTTTAATTTTCATGAACTCTCCCACTATTGATATATATACTTTGAAAGAAAGTTGTCAAATTATAAGAGGAAATAGTTATGTATACTAAAATTACACACATAATTACATGAACGTTTCTACTATACTATAAAAATGAATCAACGCAAACAAGAAATAAAAAAACTCCAAACCTAATTTTCCTAAAATACAATTAATAAATCAATTAAACCGAACCCGTTTAATTAACGCTACACACCAATCAAAAGATTAATTGCTCTGTCTCTACATCAATTAAAAGCTATCGATCTAACAATTAATAATTAATACCTACACATATAAAATAAGCTAAAATTAAATTTGAAAACTCGTTTCAAAAGTGTTCAATCTAAATGTGTATTATCAACAATCATTCTGTGAATAAATTAGCGTAAACTTTTAATTACGTAAATAGTCTTTCGATTATTAAAAGTGCCATATAAAGTTTTGAGGCCGTCTTGGCGCATAAGAGTGTGACTCTTACGCGATGGTTGTGAGTTCGATCCCCACTGGAGGGAACGAATTATTTTTTATTAATAGTAGAGTTCCGCCACTCAAAACTTGATCGATGCCTTGGAAAATTTGGAGGGAAGTAAAGAAGATAGTCTTTTGACACTACGTTCCCTCTGCCTACCCTGCTGTGTGCGTGATACAGCGGGAAGCTGTATATATTTTTTTCTATATAGAGTTTAAACATCGAAATAAACACACACCAAGCCATAACAAGGATAAGTATCGAAAATATTACTATACGTATATCCATATTTTATCGATACTTATTAAAGGCCGGCTACCACTCGCGTCGTGAGGTGAGAACCACGACGCTCCCCGCTGCGACCGTTCAGAGCGGGACGGTAACAGACCGAATGGAATTTAAAATTAAATTATGACCCTACAATGCTTTTTTATCCTTTATTATATTATTTATTTGTAATGTCCACATACGTTTTTTTATAAAGAAATTATATTATATTATATTAATAATTAAAAGGTTGTGTGGATTTAATAGTAAAATAAGCTTACACCATTAGTCCGAGATGCTCAAACATCGAGTGTCACTCGATGTTTACAGTTGCTGAGTAAACATCGACAACACGGTTTGCGTTACGCATCACTACCGCGTGTTTGTCGACGCTGGCGCGGTACACGGTACACGGGGGGAGGCGTGAAGGGTGCCCACTCAAAAACATCACGATAAATATTCTCATTTACCTTATTATGTTAACAAATATAAAGCTTTCATTGCGAACTTAGAACGTTGTAGCGCAGGCACAACGCACAAAGGTGTGGCTGTAACGCGACGGTTGTCGGTTCGATTCTCTTTCGAGAGAATGAATTATTATATATCAATATTAGCATTTCCTCGCTCTGACACCACGGCAAACAATTAAGCGGAAATTGGGGTAGGTTCCCACTGCCCACCCTACTGCGTGCGTGGATACAGCGTGAAAGCTCTCTCAGTTTCACTAAGACGTAGTTAAACTTTAATATGACCAGACACTTAAGTATTCGTTGTGATATTTGACTTGTCGCGTCCATTTAGTGCCTCTTATATATCTAATTAACATAAAACACTAATATTAATGAAGAAACGCCATTTTATTGTCCAAATCCATTTTTTTTTCAAATATCAAAATAGTACTTATAAATAATTTATAAGCTGCTCTGTTATTGTTTCCCAAACTACAGCATGTTTTATGCAACAGTTGAGATAAAAATTGGAATAAACATTATGTCACTAGACTAATAGACTTTATATTTAAATGGTATTCGTGTTGGGTTTAATGCTTTTAATCAATCATAAGACACGATTAATTACCCAGATAGTCCTCAGCCATTCTGATCGTTGCCAGTTCTGGCTGTAGATATAAATAACAAAGTCTATTGTCCACTTCTCGGTAATCAAAAGTTCAAGGTTCCCTAATAAGATGTATATTAATTAGTCATGTTGGAACCGGCTGCTTAACTCGAAGGTATTATTATTGTGGAGATAACAAAGGAACCTGCCTCGAACGTTTCTGTTACAAAATTTGAATATTGTCACAGATTCTTAATTTAATTTGATTATGCTAATGATGTAGGTTATATAAATTTTCTCTTTTTTTTTGGATGAGTGAGGTGTGGCGAAGACAGACTAATCGGCAGGATGTGTTCGTTCTGAATTATGTTTTTCTATTAAAATATTGCTGATTATAAATTATGTAGATATAGGCTTTAACGTTCCTATTTATATTCTTATAACAATGAATAAATTAATTCTTGTACATATATTGATTTAGAAGTCAGCGAGTTGTGATAACATTTCCGCAAAATAAACAAACACGTTCAAACACCATTATAACAACCAGAAAAAAAAATATCCAATTAAAAATATAAAAACCAAACAATTTATATTTTCTTTATTATAATTAAAAGTCATCCGCAGACAGATTAAATATTAATAAGTGATACAACAACTATAATCTGGCAGGAAATTAATTAAAAGACGCTTCGATTGAAATCACTGCGAGCGCATCAGAATGTGCCGTGTAAGTGCTGGCGCAGACTTTAGTCGCTCTTTAGACAATTAAAAAAAACGAAATGTCAAATATTTGACATTTCTTTTCATATTAAAAAAAACAAATGTCAATTGTCATATATTTATTTTGACAGTTTAGCAATAAGTGTGAATACTTTATTAACTAACAAAATATTGAAATTATTTGTCATAAGATTTATATTTTTATTATTATTTGGCTTAATAATACAATAAATTATTATAATATATTTTTTTATAAGTCTTATTTTTAAACTGAATGTCTTTTCGTCTCTACTATCTCGCGTTTGCGCATCCTAACGGTGTGAAGGGGACGGTACTACCGGTTTTACACGATGAAACTCTCATTACGCTGTTACCGTCTTATTTGTCGTAACTATTGATTCACTGGCAACAGTTTCACTGGCACTGTATGATTTATACAATGTATGTATGAAATCTATATTAAATATTGTTATGTAAAAAAAGCAGTCGTGGCGCAGGGGCACAAAATGTGACTGCAGAACCGACTGGTTGTGGGTTCGATCACCACTCGAGGAGATGAAATATTTATTTAAATGTATATTTCCATTTCTGCGCTCTGGTTTCGAGACAAAGCGCGGCGTTGATTTCTGCCACTCAACACGAAATGCCTCCAGAAAACAGCAGAAAGTGGGGAACGGTGTGTCTTATCACTAGGTTACATCTGCTTACCCTGCTGTGTGCCAGATACAGCGTGAAGCTTAAATATATATATATATAAACATTTTAATATATATTACTTTTTCATCTATAAAACATAAGTAAACAGTCTCAATCGATATATACTTTCATGTAGAATATTTGAAATTATATTGTAAATGTTTAATAGAGAATATTATCAACAACATAATAACCGTTGAATTTCAACCAACGATGTTATGAAAGACCTAGTTTATATATATTTATCGCCTTCAATTCAAACACAGCAAGCCGTTTAAAATTTATTGTAAACTACTCTATATAAATATTATATATGGGCATATTTTTTTATAATAACAATCAATTAAAAAAATGCATAAGTATTTGAAAAAAAAGAAAGAATATATATTATGATGTTTTTCTCTATCCAATTAAAAAAAAATACTGATCGTCAAAATACTAACCAAATAAACGTCAAGCTGTTTTTTTTTTATTATTTTCATATCGTTAAGTAATGTTTTGTTATTAACTTTTTCTATAGATTCTATTTGTAGACTATTCGAGGATTTTTTTTTCTTTTTAAATAGCTAGCTATAATGTTTTAGTGGCAAGAATATTCAAAATTTTAATGAATTTTAGAATTATTTGAAATATTTTTTTGTAATGGTAGATATTTTTTTTTCCTAAAAACTAAAAAGGAACTAACTATCTGCATTAATGATTTTATTTACTTTAGACATTTGCTTTGCTTAAAGTAAATAAATCTATAAACTATAATAAAAGATTCAGAGTATTAAAATTAGTATCTTTATGATAAGAATTGTCGTCCAAAATACAAGTGACTATAGGCCGCTATAGATTATCCAGCGACGTTGGTGGCTGACTACCGGTTCTGCTCCCAAAGCACACGTTATCAAAACAAGAAACTCCTATATCAAAACACTTAAACATCTAACAAAATAAATGAAAACAAATGAATTTGTTACAATTAAATTATATTATTAATAACTTAACAAATATATTTATATTCATTATTATTTTTGATATTGTTAATAATGTTTTAGTTTACTATTAACTAATAATTTGTGATATATTTAAAGTGGATATGTTATATCTATATAATAATTACTCCAACTTCTAATCGGTTCAGCCGGACGTGCGTTTACAAGCTGTCCACGTTTGTTCTGAATAATTAGGTGGTCCTACGCTGCCTTTATGACCTAAGTGCCTCTCTCAGCTATAATATACAGTAGGGTAGGGTAGGCAATCCATACATGATTTATATTTGATTCTCCATACGACACATAAAAATAATATCAAAATGATGGCTACCGTTATTGTGTATGATAAAAATCACTAAGTCTGATTTATTAAACATTAACGATTATAAAATATTTAATAAATCTACTTTTAAAAGTTCTTTTTTAACTATCAAAACATTAAAAACTAAATAACAAAATAAATTGCCGCTTATTATGTAGATGCAGATTCGAAACCGGTAGCGGTGGTGTCGCGGCGGCCATCATTTCATAACATTTAAATTCGTCCGACGGAAATATCACGCAGAGATAGATATTTACGACTTCAAAAACACTTGGATATACCAAAAACCATTCCTATTCCATTCATAAGTTCAAGTGGTATACGGTCTCCTCATGGTGCACGAGCGTTACTCATAAAACCAGTTTCGATTTTGATAATTTTATTAACGATCGCATGTGAGGCGCGGGCGCACCGGCCAGGGACCACTGAAGCTCCATATATTACGGCATTAACACAAATTATACATGTTTAGAGCCACAACATGTAACGTGTGGGTGTCTTAATGTTAAAATGTGTCGTTTGTAATTATTGGTGATACAAGTTAAATATCTTCGAAATATTGTAGTCTTTATTACAATAGAACGTACAGTAAAATGGGTTATTCGAGAGATATTATTGTATCAAAAGACATTTTGTTTAATGATCATAATATATGGGTTGTTTGGAATGCGATATAAAATGTTTTATTATTCTAGTTCGTAAAGTATTTCGAGGTTAGGCTCCACTGTGCCCTGTAATTATCACGATTACGTGATCTTTTACATCTTACTCTCGTTTCTGACTGGCAACGCTACCTAACGTAAATAATTTTCAGCGGATATCTTTAAAACGTCAAAATTTTATTATGTAAAACTATCTAGAATATATTTATTTAAATCTGACGTTTTATAATAACACAATTAAAATCCAACCTTGATATTAAATAGGTGCTAAAATCCATATCAGTAAGATAATCTATTTATCAACAATTAGTGATCACTCACGTAACAATATCTAGAAGCTAACTGCTAATCATAAAATAATTAGATCTTAAACCACGTTAACTCTTCAAATTCCCAGCACAAACAAGAGGGTGACTGTTTATTGCTACACAGCAAATCAATCGAACAAACTGCTTTCGGCCAATACCTACCTAATAGGAAGAAAACGATTGGTTGCGTCAGATTCGGATTAATTAACCTTCTTACGACCAGGTACTCGTTAGGTACCATTTAAGTATCGACCGAGTAAAGTACTTTAATTAGTGATTTTCCATTTATCGGACACCTGGTAAAAGCTATTCGATTTTAGCTGACTGACGGATGTGGTAATGTCAAAAACGATCGAATGTGAGCCTTAAGGTGTACAAATACAAAGCAAATTAGCTAGAGTTTTCTGTTTAGATGTTTTTATTATCAACGTTTAGTAGGTATGGTTGTAAGGACAATCCTATTGGTTAGCGGGATGATAACGCAACAATCACGACGAGCGTCTTTGAATAGATAGTTAATATGTGATGGTTTTGCATCGTTGCTGACGCAGAATTAAACAATATTTACATAAATGTATTTACTGTGTTGTGTTCTGTTGTTTGGTGTATCTGTTTAGCTGTTAACGAGTTGGAAGACGTAGCTTATAATGATCAAAGTATTTTATATGTATTGGTTATTGGTTTTAATAATGTTCTCGGTGTACTTTTTATTATGGACAAAATCAATTTGGAAAATTTAATCGATCAAAAATACCTGTCCCGTCCCGAAGTACTGAACCGATTGTGATAAAATTTGAATTGTTTTCTAAAAGAATGTATCATCATTTAAAAAAAATCGTGATACAGATTTTTGTTTTTAAATAGGTAATGTAAAACATACATACACTTAAGAAATTTAGTATCACAAATACACGTCAAACCGACAACCATCCATTTTTGTAAAGTTGGTCAATAAAAAAAAAGACAATAAACCACCGCCTCCAATAATTTCTTTGGTTCCCAACTCAGCCTAAATTCTTGCGCTATGTTGTCGGTGTCATTCTAATAATGTTAATTAAATTTTGAAGGAAAAGCAAAGTCCGATTTCACCTAATAAGTGTTACAAGTAACGTTGGATATTTTTTTTTGTCGCCTGTACAATTAGCATTCAAACGTGTTAATATAACAAATGTCGATTTTCGAAACTTTTCTAAGTTAATAATGTATTGCGTACACTCGACCCGTTCCCTAGTTACTCGTAACAACACACAATATAAACTCTTTAAATAAATCAAAATATTTGAGAAAATTATTGTTAAAAAAATACTTTTCAAAAATAAATTAAAAAGATTAATTTAGACAGCGGTGCAGTACAAACGTAAAGGTGTAATGCGACTGTTGTGGATTCGATTTTCACTCGAAGGAATTAATCATTATTTATTAATATTATAATTTCTTCGGTCTAGTTCATCAAGGCCCGGCGTTGAGTTCCGCCACTCAACACACAATGCCTCGAAAATTCGGGGAAAAGTGGAGAATTGATAGTCTTAACTTAGTAGACTCCATCTGACTACCTTGCTATATATGAAATACCGCGTGAAACCAAAAGAAAGAAAAAAAGAGAAGAATTATAAGAATATTATGAAAAATATAGCAAACACACGTCACTATACCTATAACCTTTGAAACTCGCAATCAAAATAATGAAATTTTATTTATCGATTTCTGGATGCAAACCGTCAAGTAGGTTTACGATCACTTTATGAGCACGATGAAATGTAGTCTTTAAACATCTTAGAGTTGATCAAGCTTACATGTTTTGCTTTTTTTAAAATCTACAAATAAAAATAAGTAATTGAAGTCGTCGTGACGCAGGGGCAGGCGCAGCCGTTAACGTGATCGTTGTGAGTTCGATTTCCACTCGGGTGAATGTAATATTTAATATTATCATTTCCTCGATCTGATAGCGAGCAATGCGGTGTGTTGAGTTCCATCACCCGACACGCAATTCCTACAGAACTCGACGAAAAGTGGGGAACGTACGTGTTTTAATGAGAATGGAATATCTAAACATCAGGTTCCCAAATTCCCTCTGCCCACGCTGCTATATGCGGGATAGAGCGTGAAGTCAATATACAAAAAAAAAACCGAATAAGTAGCTGATAGAAAGTAAAAATAAACAAATCCCGCGTCACGACAGCTACAGTAGCAATCAATAAGTCCATCCATTGGAAATGTAAAGTATGCTCTAACGGTAAACTTAATTACGGCGTTACCGTCGATTCAAATATCACGGCTTTTATGAGTTGAATTTAGAAAATATACCAAAAAAAAAAGATTAATGCTGCTTTAAATAAAAATAAAAATACACTTACTATATGATATTATTATGAATCGTTCGTCATAGTTGGCTTGTGATTTTGTTGCAAATAAAATTTATATTTTAATATTAATTTTATTTTCTGGCAAAAGCACTACTTTTAAGTGTAAAATATAATATTACAACATTAATTTTTTTTGTGTGTATAAAATATAATTTTTATCGATGAATTTTATCAAGTGTTGGTGGATGTGAAATCATGTTACATTTGAAAATAAATGCCTTTTGCAAAGTTCCAGAGCATTAAGCCTTATTCGTTTTGCATTGTAAAAGGAGATCGTAAGGAACTCATAAATATTATTTTATCTTGTGTCCGGAACACCGAAAATGTGGGACGATTTCATTTCGACATTACGAAGTAGGTACCTACGACGTGACGGCACAGGGCTGCCAACCTTGTATAGGAATGAAGGGCGACAAAAAACAAAATTCATTTAGTTTCACTGGTCTCTTAGAAAAACTAATTTCATAGTGCATTTTCTGTATAATACGAGTCTATAAATAATATGCCCTTTCGAAGTTGTTACTTTTCTGTTATGTTATCATTTTTCATATTATTTTTTTTTCTCCAACGTCTTATATTTTCATTATTTTTAGTTGTATATATAATGTTAAATCGTTTTCTTAAGTATTTGAAAAGTTATTTTAATTTAAACAATATATTTTGTTTGTTTGTTTGTCAGCTTCACGATGTATGTAGAATGTAGGATGTACAGAGGGAATACTTATTGCATGCATTATTGAATACTTATTATATGCATTACATATTAACATTTCCTCTACTGGGAATCGAATTCATAACCTCATGCTTACATTCACACCCCCTGCCACGACTGGCCTCACTACATTTAAACAATATATTTAATTATCTATAAACTTTCCGCTAATATATGACAATGCAGAAAAAATCCCCACCTCGTATAACCCAAATGAACGATTGAGCAGATGTTACATTCTATATAATAATCGAAACATTATGAAATATACCAATTAGTTCCAAATGCGGTAAAATGTACGCACATGTGACATTATCACTATTTTGTCTTATTGTTGCGCGAAAATATGAACCCACACTCAGTATTTGGGGAATTTATTATAATCCTCTTCGATTCTTTTGTTATGGATAGGTTAGGTACATTGTTGAGTCACTGTGGCGGGGTTGATTGCGGCTGGCGGCTGGAATTTACGATATATTGACAAAAATATGATTATTAACGTTATTTTGAAAAAATTGTATGTTTGTGTGACAATGATCGAATATATTTTTGATAAATTTATATTTTCATTTGGTGTCGATACGAAGTATGGCGTTGAGTTCCGCCATTCAACACGCAATGCCTCAGGAACTCGCGAAAATAGGTAACAGAGTGTTTTAACACTAGGTTCCCTCTGCCTACCTTTCTGTGTGCAGGATACAGCGTGAAGCTGATTTATTTATTTTGAATATATTTTTGTCTACTAAATATTTTTGTTTATATATATCAAAATAATATTTCTTGAAGCCGATCAAAATATTCAACGCATCAATTAAACCATACCATCATTCAAATACAACACCAGTACCATACCGGTAGAAGAAGCCCAAGGCTATAAGGTACCTATAGCAGCCGCTCAGACCTGGTCCATGGTCCCGAAGAGCGGACCAGTTATTAATAATCCGCATTCACAAGCGCACAAGCGCACGCGCACGCGCACAGCGAGCGACCGGCTTGCGACGACATTCCACAGCATTGTCCCAGCCCGCCCCGCCCGCGATACTCTTGTCTATTCACACCGATAAATCACAATCCTCTTCAATGTTCCCTCTTATTTCTGCTCTCCTTAATGTTTGATGTTTGAGGCCGTCGTGACGCAAGAGTACAAGGGTGTGACTGTAACGTGACGGTTGTGGGTTCGACCCCCACTCAAGGGAACGAATTATTATTTATTAATATTCTTATTTCTTCGCTCTGGCACCAAGGCCCGGCGTTGACTTCCACCACACAACACGCAAAAATTTTGCCTCGTAACTTTTTTGCGTGAAGTGGGGAAGCCTTCACGCGAGTGTCTTAACACTAAATTCCTTGCTATGTGCCCCGCATAAAACGTGAAGCTGATTTATTATTTTTAAAAAAATCTTCAATGTTCCTTATTCCTCTTCCTTGTCCAATCCTCTTCAATTCTTATTTACCTGTAACTGGAATCTCGCGTCACATCGTTTAATTAGTAACAACACTGTAGATAAGATAGTGGGGAAGCGATCGCATTCAATTTCCTCTCGAGGGACACTCGGCGTGAAGTGCGCGTTAAGTGCGAACAATCGGAGATAAAACGTGCGAGACAAGAACTGCCCTTAATCCGGTGATCGAAGATTGCCAGAAAACGTTTTGTCGTGGGGTGGCACGGTCGAGTCGGTCGCTGTGTTTGAGCTGGCTTCTAATTTGATTGTCGCAGTGCGCGTCGACGTGAGCGAGATGGGCAGCCCCGTACGTAATATCTAATTGGGGCCATAAGATTTGGTATGGCCGTTTACGTTGTAAATTACAATACTATATATAGATAGATATAAATAAATAATTTTAATAATTAAAATGTTACTTACTATTTATTATATGTGCGTCAGGATCAGGATTCACTAATGTTTTTTAGCGTCACGCTGTGTCCCACACACAATGGATTAAACAATGGGAACTCGGTGTTAAGACACTCCGTTTCTCATTTTCCGACGAATTCTGTGAACATTGCGTGTTGAGTAGCGAAACTAAACGTGCAAAACGTTTAGTTTCGCTCAAGTCAAAAAATGAAAATATTCAATATTTCATTTCCCTAACTGGGGATCGAACCCACATCGTTCTATCACGTTTACAGACACTTTGAATCAATATAAATAAAACAACACCAACCACTATATAATACGCACCGATTAGAATCTCATCTCATCTAATTATAGAAACATATTCATACAAACTACTTACCCTTATTAAGTAGCTCGATAGGTCGTCGCCACACGTGATGAGAACTCACCGAGACACAACGTCGCAGGCTGCGGGAGGGTCTAAATTGATTGTAATTTGAATGTGTTTTGAACAGCCGTGATTGGAGTCAGAACTCAGAAGCATCTTCTGGGCTTCATTAGACGTTTACATGGTCATTCCTCTTTGACCTCTCAATGAGAGGGAGTGTGTCCTCACGCAAATAACCGACTTGTATCCATACAATATTATCAACTTTGCAAGGTATATTAGCGAGAAACGCCCGAGGCAAGTCACTTATCTATGTTATCGGTCTGTTTAATATGCTTATTAAATTATGTCGAAGGCAAAAACCCGAGGCCGGCGAACCTGTAGCTTTAGGGAGTAATTAACGAAATGAGTTTTATCCTCAGATTTAATCATCCTATTTAATTATAACCTCGGTGTACGGGCACTCACGACTGGAAGCCTATAGTGCGTTTTTTGTGCTATAGATATTTTTATATAAGTAGATATTGAGTCACCTCACACTATATTATAAATGGTAAACCGACAAAAATCAACTAAACCAATTGTAAAAACGATTATTTGTTTACATTTACGTATACGAGAACAGTCGTGGCGCAGGGACACAAAGGGTGACTCAAACGCGATAGGTTGTGGGCTCGATTCCCACTCGAAGAAATAAAATATTTAATATTTTTGTTTTTTGTGTTTTGGTACTGAAGCATAGCGCGGCGTTGAATTCCGCCACTCAACACGCAATGCTTTTAGAATTCGACGGATAATAGAGAACGGAGTGCCGTAACACTAGGTTCCCTCTGCCTACCCCGTTGGGTACTTTGCGTGACGTAAAAAATATTACCAATACCAATACCCACGATAAAAAGTTCATTGTTATTCATTCATTTCTATAGACAACGTATGATACATCCAAAACAAAAAAAATCTTTTCAAATCAAAAACTAGTGTAGCTGGTGGATTGTTATAGGAATTAGGGTCAAATTTTATTGATTACTGAACAAAAAAATTGTGAAACAGAATGGGAGTGTCTGGGAATGGCCGCGACTAAATTAAACAACTTTGCATATCAATGCCTGTTTATTACGCATCACTTCATTTGATTGAAATACCTAATCTAACCTAAAGGTCTACTAGTACTAAAATGAAAACTTAGAGGCCAGTCGTGGCGCAGAGGCACAAGCGGGCTGTGGTTTCGACTCCCACTCTAGGAAATGAAATATTGAATATTCGCTCTAGTGTTGAGATAAAGTGCGGCGTTGAATTCCGCCATCTAGAAGCTAAAAGAAAAAAAAAACAAATCTATGCAATACCTTATTAAACTAATGATCAGTTTGTTAGTTACATGTCAATTAACGTTGGGCCGGAAGGTAATTGACGTAAAAAAAGTTCAAAAGCAAATGCCGTGGTTGCCATATACGATGTGCGACAACAACGTCGGTTACGTACGGTTACATGCCACATTTACCTGCCAAAAGGAATCGCTTAGGTTTTGCTACATTTGTATCGACAAGACCTCAAGATCTATATAGGTAACATTAACTCTTTGGAAATATCAAGTTATAAGATAATTGAGTCAATAATTAAGAAGAAAATGTCGGTGAACATATGAAATAATGGGAAAATGAGTTTGTTCTAGTTTCCTATCCTCGTGTAGTTGATATTTAATAGTGGGCTTGCCATACTGCTTAGACTAGGTAAGAACCTGTTACCAAACAAGGAGTAAAACACCAAGATGCAATTTAATCAATTATATATCGCGAACTTTGTATGTATCCATCGAAGTCGTATCATCGAAGCGTTATATTAAATTTAAGCCGCGTATTTCATATTATATTTAACTAAGATTCGTGTTTCAGCTGTGCTCTTTTGTCCTCCATATAAATTTACCACCAACTGACATTGGAATCTGTTCAAAAGTGTTAAATCGGTTAATATAATGATGATGGATGCACGACCAAACAGCCCACAGCGGGGGTGTTTTACCCCACTATACAAATAAAATATTTTTATTATTAACTGTTTCGCTGTCCTTATCCCACTTATAAAGTATCCAATCAGATCCTCCTCGTCGTACCATTTAATCGAAATCATATTTCTGTTTTGTCATTATGGTATTACATTTAGAGAGTTCCTCTCTTTTGTCCAAAATTTCGAATCACTGGTTTCTTGTTACCCATACAGCTTTAGTTTTTGTTTCTTTTTTGATAAACCATACTCGTTCACATTTGAAATATGAAGCGCCTAAATAAATAAACTTCCAAGTCTCAACTTAAGTTTCATATTTGTTTAAGGCTTTTTGCAAAAACTGTCCGATTATGTCGCCATCTGTCGCCAAGTAGTGGAAGCGACCACATACCTGTAATTTTCCTTGTTTACTCATGATACTATTTCCTATGAATGAAACACCGTCGCTATAAAAAAAAAGACGCAACCGAATCGAAATCACGCAATATTGTTTAAAACTCAGAAACAGTCGCATATGATTTCCTTTCATCATCACGGCCCTACCTGTGGGGGTTCACAAAAAACACGGCAGGTAGCCCATTTGTTTGTTATTAATTCTCGCGTCAAATCTCGTTTTTTCCTTGGTCGACCGCCTTAATTCTGTAAGAATATTAATTATAATTATAAACGGGAATCGTCGCGTTCTGTATAAGGTGCTGGAACGAAGGAGAGTGCTTAAATTTTGGTCCTAAATTTACATCTGATCGTTTATCATGCGACAATGTCAGTTTTATCTGTTTCGTTCTTTTCTCATTTATTATTCGGGAGTGGGTGCCTGATGAATTACAACCCGAGGCTTTGTTTACAAAGACAGTAAATTATTATTTTTATTTTTTAAAGTATATGTGGAGGTATAAGTTATTTATAATACTCCAAGTTAATTATAATTCTTTAATAAATTATATATATAATAATGTATAGAATTCAAATTACTTAATTTAAATAAAATATTTTTAGTTTTATAACGTAAAATGTTACAGGTAAGTGCGCAAGCGCCGTTGACACGTCACCTAGCAAATTATCAAAATACGCCCGCGCACGCTTTCTGAACACAGTAAATACTAAAAATAGTACTTAACTATTCGCGATTGTTGACTTCAGACTCCATATCAAATGATACTCTATATAATTATGTAGTTTTAATACTAGGTGCTTGTCGATTTGAATATACATACCTCAAAACGGTAAAATGACATAGAACATTGCATGCATGTAAAAATTCTATTAAATACGTTTTTTTTAATGTATATGGATTTGTTTACTTATTTGATAATATTATATGGTAAAATATTTACCTTTCAAGGTATTATTTCACAACTGTATAGCCAGTCGATGTATTTCATACACGCATTAGCTTACGCTATATGGTGGTTCACAGATAGTGCCCACATTGGGTTGTGTTATTATCACAAATATAATTTTATTATTATTTTTTATCAAGTCATAGTGGCGTACGGGAACAGTATCTGGCTGTACGCGACAATTGTGGGTTCAATTCCTATCTTTAATAAATAAAGTGCAGCGTAGAGTTTCGCCACTCAACAAGGCAATTCACCAACGCAATGCCTTGAGTTAAAGCAAAAAGTAAAGAACAGAGTATTTTGACACTAGGTTCTCTCTGCATTCGTATGTATAAGCAGTGTACAGCGTGAAGTTAAAATTAATATTTTTTTTTTGCTTGATATATAAGAGACATTTTTTGCCTTGACAAAATTTGCGAAGATTAGAACCACCTTGCCTCAGTTTGATATCACAAAGCTCGAGTTCGTGATCGTGACAAATTGAAATTGAAGACCTGTCGCTATCCTTGACTTTAAAATTTAAACAATAATATTATTTAATTCCGTTGCAGTCTAATACAGTATCATGATATAAACTAGATTAAAATAAAGCGGAACCATTTATTTATTTATCGTAATGGATGCCTACATGGGAATAAGATATTAGGTGCAATTCATAAACTGTTAGAGGAACAGTAAAAAATATAATATTTTACTGTCATATAGATAGATACATTTTTTTCTTTATCTATTTATATTATTTTATTATTATAGACACGACTAAATTATATCAATAAACTTCACAATACATAAACTGAAATGACTTCTTGTTTTACTCTTAAATTAATATTATAAGTTATAACTTGTTCAAGTCTTCGTGACGAAATCAATAGTTGTCCAGCTTACATTTACCGTTTACATATTATATGTAGAATAGAACAGAGTTTCCGCTATTTCCCTAACAAACCCAAAGGTGACCAAATAAAAAAAGTTACAATCTGGAAATAAATTATGAACTTATTTAAATGTAAAGTTTTTTAAATTTATTTCAATTTTAAAACGATTAACTAACAAAATATTTCAAATATCCGTAATATTAGAAACATACAGTATATAGTTATCTATGAAAATAAATTGAGGCCGGTCGTGGCGCAGCGGCACGAAGTGTGACTGTAAAACCAACTGGTTGTGGGTTGGATCCCCACTCGAGAAGATGAAATATTTATATTTCCATTTCTTCGCTCTGGTGTCGAGGCAAAGCGCGGCGTTGA
>DWAO01000674.1:0-23346 GCA_018230605.1 Heliconius congener | reverse complement strand
CTGCAAATATTACCTGTTAGTTATTTTCGACGAATATTTAGGTGTAATATGTTATGAATACCGCTTTAAAACCACACAAATCATACAGCAAATTAGTTCTAAAAAGCAATACTTATATTTCAATAATATTAATGAAAGAAAACTTTATTAAAATCGTAATCAAAACCACTTTAGAAATTAATCTAAAATTTAAAATAGTAAAAAGGTAAAAGAGAGTAGGTATAAAATATTCTATCGAAGCCTATTTTTACCAGCCAGTTCTACGAAGTTAAATGTAGCGTCAAGACCAGCATTTATTCGTACAACTCATAAGAAATTCATTTGATTACGGTCAAGCTATTTACATCGTGTCGATGTCAATATAGCATAGCGTCTTGCTTGCATCTATGTATAGACTATTAATGTAACAGATATTGAACATTAAACCTAGAGCGTTCAATACTGAACGAGGCCTGCAGTTAACGTTTTAATTTACTTTCCGTAGCGTGGGTTCGTGACGTAATACACTGATGCATCCCGCTCCCAAGACCTACTTAATTAAAAAAAGTTTAAGATGGGCCAATTAAGTATTCTTACCGCATTAATTCCGCTGAGTTGCTGGGACAGTTGCATCACGACGCCGATAAGCAGGGGCGCGCGCAGCGTTGGTGAGCAGAGCAGTTCCCTCATAGATATGGAAGCTTCGGCTTGCTGCGCCCGTTCCTCTGCCCTCATCTCCTCTATATCTTCCTCCACCTTTATATTTAATATCTCTTATAATCTATGTAATATATTCAAATATTTTATACTCGATGCACTTTTGTTTCATTGAACATCAGGAAAAAATATATTTAAAAAAAAAAAACCGACACAACCAACAGTATTGGCAATGTAAACAAATACGAGCTTTCATATAAAAAGTGTTAATATATTTGGTACGCCCGGTTTTTATTACTATATTTGTTTTATTTTGTTATCCAGTAGAGTTTTTTTTATTTAAAACTATTTTATTTTATTAATTATTATTTATTAGTTATTACTAATTATTTATTTTATTAATTATTTGTTTAAGATATATAAAAAGCTTTCGTTTAAGCTTGATGTTTCTCGAGCATATGTTATCATCATATTATAGAGACTGTCGACCTCGAGAAGCTGTACTAGAAAATCTCGAGGCACCTCGTTAAATTGCTCGTTAGACATCTTACGATATACTAAGCTGTTTGATAAAAAAATTAAAATTTACTATCTGCTTTTCATTTTACCTCAACAAAGAAAGAAATTTTTTAGTGCATATATTTAGTAACATACTATATTTCCTTGGTTTTAATCAGCCCATGTACCTGTTTTTGATGTTAGAAAATGTATTATCAGTTAAAATTTATTGTGATGAACATTTTAATATTTTCTCTTCTTTTATTAAAAAAATACAGCCTTGTTAAACTAGGTCAATTTTAGCTAAAGAAAATAAGCGTTTACCATTATAATACTAAAATAGTCTTTTAAGAGCTTTTATAATTACTTATGGTATAAAAAATTGATGAACCAAATAGGTAAGTATTTCTTTGTTTTGTTGTTGTTATTTTACTTTATTGTTTGTTTTCTTAATATATTAACATTATTTGTAAAATATTGTTGTTGAACATCTATGTCATAATGCCAGTTGTTCTCTAACGTAAATTTCTCGCATTTCTACGACCAAATTAGCAACCTATTACAAAGTTAATCAATGTTTGCTACTTCACACGTTCTTCGCTTTTTAATGTTATTTTTATAAAAAAAGCAAGCATTTTTTCTTTTCTTTTTATAGCTTCACGTTGTATCCCGCATATAACAGGGTAGGCAGAGGGAACCTAGTATTAAGACACTAGGTTCCCTCTGCCTACCCTGTTATACCCTGTTATTTTCCTCCCTCCCTCCCTTTCAGCAAAATTTTTGAGGCAATGTGTGTTGACTCGCGGAACTCTATGCCGCGCTTTGCCTGCTTATCAAGGTGCCATTGTGGGCCACGACGACTTCAATCATCCGATAAAATTGATATATACAAATACAGTTTGAATTAAATTTGTTTTTCTTGAAAATATGTATACAATACCTGGTTGCTAGCACGTAGCCGTCGAAGCGCTCGTCGCGCCTCCTCCTCCCACTGTCGAGTAATTAACAAATAACGAGGCGATTCAGGACAGGCCGGCAGTAGCAGTAGTTGGAGAATCGCAGGGCAAATAGCCAAACCTAAGTAAAGAAAACATAAAATCAAACAGAAATATAGAAGGAAAATAAAGAAGGTGATGAAATTGTTCCTAATATAGTTATATAAACGCAATAATAGGTTAATAATAATTTGAGTCTAATATTGCTGCTTACCAAGCAAAATTGGCCATCCATCATCAGTGCCAAGTATTTGTTCGATACCCAGAACTTGCGACAGCAGCATCCCAACAGTAACAGCGAGCTGGTTGACGGTACCGAGGCCACCGCGAAGGTTTAGAGGCGCTATCTCCGATATGTACATTGGCACAAGCGAAGTATTTAGACCTGGTCGAATGTTTTAAATGATAAAGGAAATAAATAGTTAACAATACATATAAATACATAAAATGAATATATGTTATTTAAATTTTTTTTTATTACTTTAGTTAATTCTAATATTTTCGTTCAACATTCTCATATAATAACTTGTATATAAACATAATACAGATGCCATTTCGGAGACAAAGTAAACACTTCACTATGGGTTAATTAACCTCAAAACCAATAAACAGTGTGATGGTCATGACCAATTAGTACTAATTATTCATGTGGTTTTGCTTTATTTACTGATAATTTGTCGCATTACCGCAGTTAACGCCTATGATGAATCTACCGAAGAAGAGAATTTCGTAGCAGTGTGACATTTTAGTGAAGCCCATTAGAGTTGCGCCGCTTATACCGAGAATGTTGTTGAGCAAGAGACCTCCTTTCCTGTTGAACAAAACTTTAATGTAATTCAGACTACAGAGATGAACACCATAGAATAATTCAATTATCAATATATATCGTTAGTTATTATTTAGGTAGTTATTATTTAGATGGAAATACCTTCCAAAGCGATTTGCGATCATTCCTCCAGAGAACCCACCCAGCATACCACCAATAGCGAAGATGCTAACAGCTATTGAGTACAACTTCTTTACGTTTTCATCCTGGATATCTTTACCGTACCGATCTTTGTAAACGTCTTTCATGAAGTTTTCAATATTCTGCATATCAAATTTGGGTTAAAGTAATTGACAAAATATGTATTTTAAAGATATTATAAAGCTATAAGGCACGCTTATACGGTAAATGCCTAGTGAATATACGTATATATATTATGAATGTATTACATTCGTACAAACAGTTGTAGTATCCTCAAAAGACATCACGGCAGCATATTTTTTTACACAATGTTTTTTCTTGACGTAGGCGATTAGCCAAAAATGCACATTTTTGGCGAAATAAAATGTCTAAGAGTCCGCACAGAAAAGAAAATAAGTAGATATAAACAATTAAAATAAATAAATTATCTGTGTAACATAACATAATTATGCATAAGGTTGTTATTGAATAACAATGGTTAATTACTGTATAATCTTACTTTGCCAGGAGCGTTGATGACACCAGTGTTGTATCCGAACTGCAGCATTCCGAGCACCGCGGCCAAGATGGCATATGATAAGAAGAATGTAAGACCCTGCAACAAAAGTGTATTGTTCTACGACTTGTGTAGTATTGGGTAAATTTTATTCGTTCATATTAATAGTATAATCTGATAATATATATACTTCTACAGTTTTATTCAAAAGATACCATCTATCAACATCGATAAATAGATACACATAGCTAGTGTACCTTTACAGACCAAGTGAAGCAAAAACCGATAAGTTGTTACATCAAGGCTGGTATCCCCTTGAATAAGATACAATAACAATCAATGTTCCATAATATTAGCAATTTAATACAATTATGAATTCCAGATCAATGTCTGCAACAGGGTTTGGGGTTGCAGAGATGTTAATTTTCTGTACTTTTTGATTATCATAACAAACCGATTTTACTGCTTAAAGATATTGGTAAGATTTTATTAAAGTATATTTTTTCCTCCTCTAATAAACAAGGCGCAGCGTAGAGTTCATTCCAATACGTTCCCGTCGTTATTCGAAACAGCAAGTTCAATCCCTATAACTAAACTAAAAGAATGTAAAGTTGCATTTGTTTGCTTTCTATTATTATTAAATTTTTAAAATTATTTTTTCTATAAAAAAATTGATTATAATTATTGATTTTTAGAGATACTATAATTATTTCATTCATAGAGTACCGAGTGATAGACCAAGCTAAACAATTCATAAATTTTATCAATTGGCTAATTATGAATCGAATTAATAATGCACAGGGGCTTTGTTAGATGAAACTGTTATTTCAGTTTTGTTGTATTGTGACATGGGTATTAAAATGCAAGCTAACATTTGCGCTTCAATTTAAAAAGGCTAAATATAAAGATAAGATATTAGATATTAAATCTTTCAAGTTAATAAACGAGTAATTATAAAAGGAATTTACTTTGAGAAAATATTTTTACTAGAGGAAAACAAGAGACGATGAGAGATTGCATTTTCTTGTTAATTTCATTTTGCAACAGGTATTTAGCTTCTAACGATAGCTATTACGCAAATTTTTATCAACTCAGACTCATTAAAATGAGCTATAAATTTATGCAACGAATAAAATAAATAGCACAATAATTTTGTATGAAACTCAAGCTGAGTCGCGGAATAAATTGCATTTCTAGAAAAACCAGTATTCCTTATTTCTCCAAAGCCCGGCTCGCGATAAAGCGAGTCTATGAATATATTTCTAGAAAATTCTATCCGCATTTGTTAATAGTACCTACCTCTTCAATGTCGATATTATAAAATATATTATAAAATGGAATTATATCAAAAATAGGATTTTAATATTACATTTCATATAAAAGTATATTGAGAATTAAATTGTAACAAGTTTTAATAGAAACGTGATCATGTTATGAGTATCGTACTGATTCTATTTTTATGTTATTCCTTACTTCTTCATTCATAATTTATATATCTTTCATAGATATGAAAGCAGTATCCCAAGATTTATAAATATGGGCCTAGTGGATCTTACTAAAATTATTAAGAGCGTACCTGCTCCAGCAGCTTAAGCTTACGCCTTTGAGAATGTTCTTCGAGACGATCCACATATTCACGCAGTTCTTCAATCTCCTCTTTCACTTGCTGGACAGTGTCCAGCTCTTGCTTGATGGCAACCATATCGCGTTTCACCTTTACGTAAATACATACAAGAGATGTTGTAGTTCAGTACACACCGTTTTAGATGGCTCTTTAAGTCTCTATGTAGAAGTCGTATTTGAGTCGTTTTGTATTCGATCTTATTATTACTATTGTATCCCCGGATATGGGCGTTATTGGTAAAGGTAAAAAATAAAAAAGATCATGACTAGATGAAAAAAATTGGGAACTGCAGGAATGTAAGACTAGATACTATCGTGGCGCAGCGACATAGTTCTGACTGTACACGCGATGGTTGTGGGGTTGAATTCCATTCTGGGGAATAAACAATTTTCGTCTTATTTGCTCTGGTAATAAGGAAAAGCGTAGCTTAAGTTCTGCCACTCAAAACACAAAGTCTCGAAAATTGGGCAGAAAGTGAGGAACGAAGTGTCTTAATATTACATTCCCAGTTAAAAAAAACGGACAAGCGCGAGTCGGGCTCGCCCACCTAAGCAAAAATTGGAGATATCTAGATATCGGAAATTTCGTAATTCTTGGTTTCTAGTTTACCCTATTCATTTTCATTCTCTTTAAGGTGTCGAAACATGCTTTTTTTATTATTTAAAGCTATTATTTTTTACACAAATGTATAGTATTCATATTTTTCTTGAACTAGGACTACCTGGAAATGCTAGCTGCCAAATTTTAACCAGACGTACCCTATTCATTTTGATTACCTTTTTAGTGCTGAAATACGCCTTTTTGCTATAGAAACGACCATATCTTTTTTTAAGTTATTTTGAGATCCATTTTTTTCAGGAAATCATGGGGTCATAGATCTAGGTATATGGTTTGAATTTCAAATCGATATAACTCCAAGCATTTCTGAGATAAAGGTTCTTGACAGACAGACAGACAGCCAGATAACAAAATGATCTTATACTTATATGTATCCTTTTTCCTTAAAAGGTACGGAACCCTATAATAAATAATCATATTATGATTCTATCGTTAGTGATAAAGGGTTGTACTAGTAGCACAATGCGGGAATTATGGAATAGTTCTCCGAGTTCTTATAATTATATCTTAAATTATTTTTATAGACAACGCGGCGTTAGGTTCTGCTAGTAGCACTATTAAATATATTAATAGAAACAACATAATAACCACTACAGGATTATAGTAAAATTGTCACCTCTGAGACTTCACTCTGGCATGACTCGACACTCTTCGTGAGTTCCTGAAGCTGAGAGCGGATCTCGCAGAGTGCGACCGTCGTCTCCAGTTGTCGGTCGCCCCGCTGCAGCTCGTCAAGCTTGGCTGACAGATTCATGCTCATCACGCTCACCTGTCTCTGAAGGCTGGCCGAATAAAAAAAACAATTAAAAAATATTTACTAAATACTACACAGATAATAACAACACAAAATATTTAATACTATAATTGGGCGTTAAGATTGATCAATACATATGAGAATTGAATATTAAATTGCATATATAAATATTGGATCCATTTTGTCACTATTTAAGTCATCATCAAAAGCCATTGTGTCTGTGTTATTGGTGATTGTATAATTAAATTAGACTTTGAAAATTATAATTGATACAAGTTTAGTTATTAAAAGCGGTAACGCGGCCTGCTATCGATACCGATATCAATTATGTGTATATGAATAATTTTCTAGATTATTTAGTATGTTTGTTACATCTCGCTATCTTTCGAAATCGTTTAAAGACGATAAGTTACTTACCATTTGTTTTAAAGTGCTCTTGTAATTTACAACCTGTCAATTTTTACTGCAAACTAAACTAAATAATGTAAAATACATTATAAGAGAATTATGCAAAAAATGTATCAATTAAATAAATAAATACTTACAAAATATATAATAAAATAAATGTAATTGAATTTGCTCAAGTAACTTTCGAATAAGTACTTAAGTACACGTGTGTACGTTAGTTTAAAACCATTTCAATTGCTACATGGCTTCTATTTTAACCTATTACCAATTTGAAAAGTACGCTACTTCAAAACCATTTCAAACAGTAACTAACTTCCTATTTGAATCTATTTGCAAATACTACAAAATAGGTATGTATATTTAAAATTGATTAAAGATAATGGCCCGATCGTGAAGAATACTCGGCCGATTTAAAATTTCATTATTAAAGAGAGTAATTAAAATAAAAAGGATTATAAATACTCAAAACGAAAATATTGGGCAGGATTTTTTTAAGCGAATTATTCATTATTATCCAAACTAGAGCAAAGTCTCGTTAAACCAAACATGGTCGTATGTATATCGGCGTCGCTGTCGCTTTTGTAGGAGTTCGGAAAGTTTGACTTGTTTATAGCAAGGTCTGCTTTTTTAAACTCTTTATTTGTACATTTCAGAAAGTCTATACTACATATAAACACTGAAATTTACTTTCATTTATTAATTATATGTTATTGTGTTAAAATTTTCTGCATAATCGTTTATAAATTTTGTTAATTATTAATTTATAAAGACAAAATTTATCAAATTTATCATCGCTCTTTATATTTCACGTGATCAAACTAGCCAGTAAAACTGTCAACCATAAACGATTTACTTTAAAATTATAATTAAATATTTAAAAGTCTCACAATTTTGGGCATGATTTATTTCGTATATTTATTTAAATTTATATTTTCATTTCTTCGCTCTGGTGTCTAGGCATAACGCGGCGTTGAGTTCCACCACTTAACACGCGATGCAATCCAAAATTCAATGGAAAGTGGCGAACGGAGTGTCTTAACACTAGATTCCTTATACCTATCCACTCTGCTGTGTGCGGGATACAGTGTGAAGCTGATTTATTTGTATTTTAAATTTATATCGTACATTTTCTTTGTAAGGCAGCAATGTATTTGGCATATCACTGTCTACACATATATGTACGTATATGTATAGGCGAGCTGTAACAAAGCTCAGATGAAGTGCAAGCCCAAAAAACCGTTTGTATTTTTTGTTTTACCGCCTATCTGTTAGCGCGCGCATCGCTTAAAACCGCGGCATGGATTTCAACAGTTTTCTTTTATTTTTTATTCCAACTCCTGTAGTATATTTTTTTTTGTAACAGGCGTGACTGAGATTCATCACATTTTAGCTTTGATGTATTCATTTGATTTGATTTACGTCTACGTTTTTTTTTGTTTTAGATAAAACATTTATATTATAAATCGTTATTTCTTTCGTACAGTTAAATGTCAGTTGTCTAAATTATTAATTTGCATAAAAGAATTGAATTTAATTTTGATGGAATTAGGAAAACTTGTCTAAGATATGAATAAACATCTTAACCGACTATAAGTATACATATCATACTCAATGTTTACCATCTAAATAGTAAACAGTGAAGGGAAACGTCTATTGCATTCAATTGTACATTAACAAATCTCTCATGATCGTGTCAAAGCAGCCGGATGATGGACTATGGACTTAACACTCACCCGTAGCAGATAAGCCTGGATTAAACGCAACCATATTGATATTATTTTAAATGTTTTGATTTTTTTATTTTGTTAATTTAAGTGAAGCAAAAAGCAGCGTAAATATTAAATCAGCTTCACTCTGTATCCCGCACACGGCAGGGTAGGCAGAGGGAACCTAATGTTAAGACACTCCATTCCCCACTTTCCGCCGAATTCTGGAGACATTTTGTAGGTGTATTCAGTAGCGAAAACTAACGCCGCCCTTTGCCACTACACCATAACGAAGAAATAAAAATATAAAATAAATATTCCATTTTCCCGAGTGGGGATCGAACGCAATCAGTCGCGTTTACAGTTACTCGGCCTCGCTTAATTATCCAGTATCCGCTTATTATCCAGTCAAATTAAATCTTAACATTACTATTCTTCTAAAATTATAAATGTGATAGTTAGTGAGGATGGATGTTTTGTCACTTATCACTTAAAAACTATTGAACGATTCTAGGTTATACTTTACAGTACTATAGCACAATAACACATAGGCTACAATTTATATAAACAATGTATAATTTTGTTGTATATAACAGTAAGTTTTAGCGGATGAATCCTACTTTTGGATGTTTATTAAAACAGAAAATAGTAGTATTTTTCTGTTTTTTAATCAAATATACGTAAGGACTCCAAAAGTGTCTTAGCACTAAGTTTATTCTGGTTATACTGAAATTAGACAAGTGTAAAGTTGAAAAAAATACAATTTGGAAGTCTTTGTGTATGACTATTTATCTGTGAGGACTCTAGAGCCTCTCCGCAGTACGTCAACTTTTATCCTAATCGACTGGATTAATTTAGCTTAGGTCATTTGTTACTATTGGCGTTGATTGTATAAAACTTAAATAATAATATCGTATTTAATAAATATTTTGGCACATTTCTTCCATATGCAGAATAAAAAAAGAATATCTATAATAATAGAAGATATAGCTCGTTGGGTTCGGCATATCTTGAAAAAAATATGAAACCTTATCAATAATATTTATTAAGGTACATAAAAATTGGACTTCAACAATAGATTTCACTTTCAGCAAGGTACTCATTTCCCTCCTTTTCTGGTTTAGTGACAGAAGTCAACGAACACACACCCGTCACGTTCATAGTAAGATACGCCACAACGACCAACAGTAATATAATTAAATAATAATTGAATTTCAAATATATCATCCGAATCCAACCAATTCTGGTTGAAATTACACGGCTACGTATCCACAAACTGAATCTTGTTTCAACAGTTATATTGACAACCTGACAAAGCCGACCAATATTGAATTCGACGGAAATATTCTACTCAATCCAAAGGTAGTGGGCGGTGTGCGGTGGTCAATCCAACTCTTAGTTAATATGAAATCCTATCAGACAACACTAACAAATGGCAATGTATGTATGTGTGTATGTACAAAGGTCTTTCAGATGCAATCTATCACAGACCAATCTCAAAGGTAATGGAAATTACATTTCCTTTCAATGTAAACAACTAATCACAGGGCTCTATATATTATGTTTAATTGTATTATGTACGTTTATTTTGAACAAGTTTCTTCAAAGGATTTTATTAATATTCTACGTGTTGTGTGACTGTAAGCGCGACAGGTTGTGGTTCGATCACCACTTAAGGTGTAGAGGCAAAGCGTGACGTTGAGTTCCGCGACTCGACACGCAATGCATCCAAAATTTGGCGGAAATTGTAGAACGGAGTGTCTTGACACTAGGGTTCCCTCTGCCTATCCTGCTGTGTGCGGGATACAGCGTGATGCTGATTTGTACGTATTAAGTTTTTGCTTGTACGCCACCACTTGTACCTAGTGTACTTGATACGTACTTGATATGTACATATTTAATGTGGTCTGCATTAGAGAGGGGGCAAATAGTCATTTGGAATTTCTACGTTAATGCGAAACCTGTCTCCGCTGGTCGTTTGGTCGTTACAAAACGTAATTCACTCTCATATTTCAAGTAATGTACCCGAATTTTAATAAAATACCTTGTAGTTTTATTAAATTTTATAATCAGCAGTGTAATATGAGATTATCGCATATAAAATAATTACTTTAGCGTTTAAAATTAAATGTTTTAATCTCGATACTTAGCGGTGTATTCAAATGTTTTTAAGTTAAGCTATAAAAATGAAACACAATATGTGTGGGTTCGAATCTTTTACTTGTAAATGAATTTTTTACTTATAACAGCTACCGCCTCACGTATTCCAGTATACTATGAATGTACAGGTAGTCAGTTTACATTTCGTACGTACGTACTTACTCTAAAAATAAAAAAAATGTCTTAATTATTTTTTTTTAAATAACCTTCATTGAAAAAGGTAAATGTTCATTAATTAAATTTATAAATATTGACTGTTCTACTACCAGACTATTAACTTGAATTGAATCTTTAAATAACTATTGAAATAATTAAGTGCGATACTTAATTATGACACAACAGCAAACAAAACATGCTGATGCTTAACTTCTGAATGGAAAATAATATTTAACTTGGCTCTTTTATATCTTTTTTTAATGCTATTTAAATGTTTCACAAGTTTCAAAGCAAAAAATATAAATGACTGTCGTACAAAACTTCTGGAACTAGTTGAAATTATCAACATAAATAAGAAGTTTCCATAATATGCTGTTAGTCGGATACTCTTTGAGCAGAAAATTGTGTAGATTGAAACAAAAAATGATATATGAAAGAGTTTTAATTCATTTTATTCTATCAATAGACTGAAACTCGCGTAAAGTGTTATAAATATTAATAGACAAAATATGAACTTTAGATGATATTTATAAAATAATTAACTATATTCCGAGCTAACTAGCATTGATATGATTATGTCATTAAAATTACGCTATACACACAATATGCAAAAATTCAACTTTAACATTTCGGGATTGAATATTAATTATAAGTTTATTGTTTGAAGCCCAGCATTATCGAAACGTAAACAATAAACATGTTATCTCATTGCAATCAACAATCAACAAATACGTGAATTACTATTTCATTGCATTTGGAGAGCAATTAAATAATATCGGTTTTCAACTTCACGCTGTATCCCGCATACAGCAGGGTATGCAGAACCTAGTGTTAAGACAATCTGTTCCCCCATTTCCCGCCGAATTGTGGAAGCACCAGACACCAGAGCGATGAAATTAGTTTTTTTATATAATATTTAATTTCCTCGAGTGGGGATCGAATCCACAATCGATTGCGGTAACAATCACACCCTTGTGCTCCTGTGCCACGGCTGGCCTCGTTATTATTCGTAATGTAATATTCTACCCCGCCGATTTTACGTTTCAATTTGTTTAAATCAATAACGCTGCCATTTAATCTGTAAATACAATTTTAATTTAAAATAAAAAGTGCTACTATAATAAAACACATAACGTTCACACACATGCTTGCAAGCGTTAGTTCGACGTTGGTGTATTACGCTATCTGAAGTGACTCTTTAGTATGAGCTGAAGTGGAAGACGGGACGCTGTGCTCGACTCAGTCAGTAGTCATAGCAGTATACAGTACGTGATGGCCATCGAAACTAATGTATGCGACAGTACGGTGAGGTATGGTCCGATGTCATGAAGTAAGGGAAGCGTGTGGTGAAACGGGACTAAGTCGGCGGTTCGCATCTTAAGAATATCTGCAATACAAGATATTTGGGATGCTAAGCCAGAATGAAAATGTAGAAATACATCGACACACAGATTGTCATTAATCTTTTATGCAACAAAGCCAATAGTAAAGGCGAAAAGCTAATATTTTGTCACATGTCTCTAGGGTCACACGTACCTAAGTAGAAGTTCCCTGAGTGTCGCCTCGTCCTCCTCCGCCGGCGCATATCGTGTCAGCTTGCCGCCGGCCTCCCGGCCCACATGATCAGGTAGCGCTGTATCAAAACTCCTCGTTTATTCTCCTATCTTCACTCGACCCCTAAACTTTTTTTAGGAATCCCAAGAAAGTTTCTGTATGACCCTAACCTAACATTGTAATACGCTAGATATACTTAACAGCAACGTATCTAAACAACGGATTTTTAGATATTTCATTTGTTTTTAATTTTATTTGACGAACTTATTATTTTTCCTTGGCTATGTCTTCATTAGGTATTTATAGAATATTTTAAAAGGTAGTAGCTAGATGCTATTGTCAACCATTAATGTTATAAAGTACCAAAAATATTCTTTACTAGTATCAAGTCCCCTCACCCTTAAACTTTATAATACTTATACGCGATTGTTTAGCCCTTGTACAGCATAAAATCGAACCAATAATTGCCGTCACCGTACTGCCAATTATAGCCAATGGCCAATTCAAGCAGGTCCCAAATAAACAGTAGGAACATGAAAAAATGTTTGAAAATAAACTGACATAAAATATCAAAGTAATCTTAGATACATTGTTAGTATCGTTGCAGAATATTCTAAGTTGTAATTCTGAAAATGTTTTACAATAATGGTTAAATTTATTTGTAAAAATAGATACAGTAGTTATTTGCTGTATTTTGTTTTAATTTTAAGGTTTTCGGTTTGCGCATTTCATAATTGAAAAGCGCTGTCACTTCAAACTCTGAAATGTATGAATTTCATATCATATTTCGGTTTATATTCAGTTTATTTTAAGGAAATCGGCATGAAATGTTTTTAACAATTCCAATTGTGCTAAATACACTCGCGGTTACTGAATTCATTGCTAAATGCGTTGTGACCTTTGAAAAGCTATAAATACATTTATTTACGAAATATTTTCGGAAACGAAATTAGATATGTTCTCAGTAACCCAAATTTATATAAAATTGTTTTTAATATATTAAAATGTAAAAAATTAAAAATATTTAACGTTTGAAGATTAATAAACAATGAAAATCAAATAAATAACACCTAAAACTCCTTATGTATACTAAAAGGTTCCTATCGGGTAGTTGCTGTAAGTCGCGTGTCGTCAAATGCATTTTCTTTTGAAACTTGTAACAATATCAGGTTTCTGATACGAGAACGTATAATGTCATAAGCTTTTAAAATGTAATATGATAGTTCTATATACCTATTTTAATATTATTTTCTTATTTATTCTAAGATAGAATTTCTAGAGATCGCAACGAGATTCGTTCAATGACGCTCTTTTATATGTTATCCTTTACGTAACACAGTCTTGTTATGTAAAAGTTAAATATGTTCCTTTCATATTTATATAGAAGTTTGAACAATATTTTAAAATTCTTTGAAGTGGTATAAAAGTATACGAACAAAGGCGTGGTACAAAGTCTTACCTGAAATTTGATCAATGGGTGAGTATAGCGGGGGTTCTTCCCCGCCGGCCTGTTGGTGCTCGAGCAGACGATGGCACGACTGTCTCATGAGCGCTCCCGACACTGTTTATATAATTCATGTGATTGATTAATTTAAAATAGACTTAGAAAATATATACGCTATTGGTATGCAATTTACTATATAATGGTTATAAACTAAATAATGGTTCCCTTTATAGGTATTATTTCAATCATAATTAATTATCTGATTTTTTTAAGACTTAGAGGTATATTTAAGTAGTGTATAATCATTTTAACAAAATGAATAAAATTGGAAATATTGCATCGATTACACATAAATAGGTAAACGTTTAATATTGACGGTCCGCAGTTCCGCAGTGACCTCTTCTAGTCTTTATATGATTCTTCAATACAAATCTTTTGTTGTTATAGGTTAAGTAAAAAAATGTTTCAATTGTCAAATCAATGTACACGTATTTTTATTTTGTTAATTTATTGAAGCTTAGGGATATCCCGGTATAAGCTTAAGCTAAAACTGAAGTATTGTAAGCTGAGCTTTGCATTTGTGTGAGTGTTCATATATGTATCGAGTAGGTGTAAGGTCACTAGCTTGGCCTAAATCGGCTTATACTGCTTTTTGACAACCGCTGTACACCTTATATTTAATTAAATATTTAATATTTTATTTTAATGCTCGATTTATTTAAAGGGAAAGATGAATTGGCATTGGTAGATTGATTATTAACTCAAACGACACATCAGACGAGAGTTAAAATTATGAGGACATCTCATCATCATCATCAACTTTCAAAGAGAGGCATAAAAAGTAAAACAATAAAATACAATAAATATTTAAATGATTTTATTACCTTTAGTCTAGTTATTGTCATTTGACTACAATCGATGGCAGTCTAATCGACGACATTGTGCCTGCAACAAAAATACATAACAAATTATTATTTAAAAATACGATATCTTAACTTTAATTAATTATAGATAAAAATATAAATATTCTCTCATATAGGTTTAAGGAATAATATAATTAATAGAGTGGCGAGAAATGTAGGACGGAAATATTATTTCCGACGCTGGCTGGTTTTCTTTTTTATCATAACTTTGCTTACATACTACCAGTGAAGTAAATTGTTAGAACTAATATACCTGAACATGTCGCTTGCATAATGCTAAAGGAATATATTGATACGATATTACTATAAAATTTTCATTTTTATAATTAAAAGTATATATATATATATATATATATATATATATATATATATATATATATATATATGTATCCCGCAAAATGATTGAGTGCAATCACTCACATATCAAATATATACTCAAAGTAAACCCCGAACTGATATAAGCGCGGTTCCATAACTTGATGACAAATTATCAGAATTTTGATATATATTAAGTCCTAATAATAGGTATAATAAAGTGGCTTTTGCAACTGGCTCAGTGAGAGTCGGTTTGATGGCGCATTAGATTAGCCGGCGCAGATGACGCGTTTCTGTCACCGCCCGTCATCTGGACGAGCTGGAATCCGAATCACTTTAACGCGTTTTACGCACGAAAAACGCGCGTTTGCAGTTTATGACGTATGAGCCAAATCGCGCGTCTAATGTTACAAAAACATTACAAATAAGAACAACAATATATAAAAATACAAAATAATTTACCCTTAATGTTACTTCCATCATTGATATTACAAATTATTTAAATGAGATTTACAATTTAAATATTATATTTTTTTACAAAAAGCAATTAAAAAAAGCAATGAACATTTTAAACATCAAATTATTGAGGTTTTTTTAATAAAAATATGGCAATATCGTGATTCAATATCGAGCTCACAAAATGAAAACGATAAAATAAAAAGCAGCTTTAACAAGATATGTTAATATACTCGTATAGTGTTTCATCTGATACTACAACGAGGTTTATTGTAGCACATAAATAGAAGCACAAAATTGTATTCATATTTAAAGGAAAAATATGTTTATTTTAAATTATGTAAAGAAAATTACAGTAAAATACACTGTATGAACCTAGTGTTAAGACACTCCATTTCCCACTTTTCAGCGAATTTTTCGAGGTGTTGCGTGTTGAGTGGCGAAACTCAACGCCGGGCTTTTGTCTTGGTGCCAGAGCGAAGAAATGAAAATATTAATTCACTCTCTCGAGTGGGGATCGAATTCGCAATCGTCGCGCTACAGTCTCATCCTTGTGCTACTGCGCCACGACGATCTCAAAAAATACAGTTATGTTGCGTTTATTCTATCACAGTAATCAAATTTTCCGGTACTCTATACAAAATATACTTTTTATAGAGCCGGATAAACCTAATGGATTGAGATGAACTAAAAGCAGCTTGTTTTACGTGCAGAATATTTTATGACTAGTTTGTTGTTTCATTTCATATTGTAGATAGATTAAAGTTGCTTATATTAACTCTCTAATATACGCTAATACCTATTTTATATATTTAAGGGGAATAATATAAAATTTTGTGAAATATATTTAAGCATAAAAATAAGTTACTGATTCAAATCTGCATAAAAATTGAGAAACAAAATTTGAATATTTATAATTATACACAATAATTATTCATTTATAAATTTAATTATATACATAACAATTTTAAATTAAAAAGAATGCTGAATTCTAAAAGTATACAGGTATACATTTCATTTATATTTAATAACAAAAAATAAATTTTACTTACTAGTTATTAAAAAAAATATGACAGCCACAGATATCTGAACGATGGAAACAATTTAAACGAAAATCAACCACAAATTAAATTAGAACTAGAACAATGGTATAATAAAAGTATATATTTAATTGACAGGACCCCACGAGTGCTCTCGGCCAGAGCGGCAGAAGGACAGTGGCTGTTCCAACGAGCCCTACTGGGACCGCGCATGCGAGGTGATCACTTCGTTCAGCTTTAAGTAAGTATGCATGGAAACAAGGTACTATTGAGAAATTAATCAAACTATGGCCGTTTCAACGTCTTAAATGTACGTTCTTGTTTATTTTGGAATGCCATCTTATTTTTTCTATGTGAAAAAAATTTAAACATTTTGACTTCTTTTAATTTTTTCACTATTAATGTTTTTAGATACTTGAAAATATAGTTAAATTAAATAAGTTAAAATAATATAAAAAAATGTCTTGATATATAAAAACATATATATTAAATACATTTAATTAATATATACATTTTATATGTACATACATAACAATTTATAACTGTATATTATAAAAACATATAATTTTATTATTAAAGACATCTGACAATAATCTTAAGAGTAACTTAAATATTTACAATCATTTTTTATTCCGCATGATGTGACGATAGTTTCAGGTATCTCCAGTGGACATGCATTTTTTACATGTTTTGCCGAGGTCGGTACGGTCGTGCTACGAGCGAGGCCGCTACGAGGCTACAGGGCGCTACGTGCTCTACCGCCTCTAACAAATCGCAAAACGTACAACTAGTATTTTTTTTATTTCAATATTCTATTTGCAATAAATCCGCAATACGATACTATTTCATGATATTATATTCATATTTGTGCTTAAACCAGTAACTCGTGAACTCCAGTTTCAAGATTGGAAACTAAGATGACGAAGTTTGCTTATTAAATATTCAATCTTCAATATATTTAGAACGAAAAAGTATTTATAACTCATTATGTAACAAAAATGGGTGCTTTTCATTTTAATACAGAATAGATATAGGTCAGGTGAGCATGAGGAAACTTAATGTTTACTCTTCTGCAAGTACTTAACAGTTTAAAATATGGAAAGCTAAATAAACTCTAACAGTCTCTAGTATATGATCGATCGATATATAAACATTTATATTATTAATGGGGAATTTCATTTATTTGGCAACTTATGGAAATGATTGGCTTCGTATAATCAATATTAAATCATTGCTACAGCTGCAGCGCACTTGCGTCATCGAGTTTGTTACTTATTTTTATAATTCATTTCCTTTCAGTGTAGCCTTTGCGATAGTTTCAATGGATTTTTTTTTGGAAAGGTCCCAGTTTTCTTTTGAATTTCATCATTTTGTCAATATACTTGAGTCTGCCTTTGATTGCGACGTCGTCGGAGGATAAGTTTTTATACTTTTTTTCTTTTATATTCTTTTTTCAATAATAATTGATTTTACTGTACCTACAAGTTATAAATATACTTGGTAATATCTATAATAAACGTCATCGATAGAAGAGCTGTTTGCTTTTGAAGCTTAGTATATGATTACTGAACGATATGTGATATATCTAATTGCTGCTCGATTATCCGGTAGCTACTACCTATAAACGCAGTAATGGCTTAGAATTAAATCGAAATTGTTGTGCAATATGTACTCGCATAGAGTGTCTCAAAAATTTTATAAATCTGATAAGTATTTTCTTAAATTTTCTCAATGTAAATGAATGCTTAACATATTTGCATAGTAATGTAAACCAAAAATTTGTTTACTCGAAAAGAGAATTTCCAAGTAAGTGATTTAATGTTGTGAAAAATAATAAGAACTTCAAATCTCAAAAAAAAATGTTTATGAGGCAATATAAAATGAAGAAGTTCATAGCCTCAATTGGTCTAATTAAAGGAAAGCGATATAAGTTAATAATAAATATTCTCTCGAGTAGAAATCCAACCCAAAACAATCCCCTTAAAATATCTCTCTGTACACACGCCGAGAGACATTGCCTTCTTTTCTTTTTTATTGTTAGCATAGTGATAGAAAAATTGCAATTCTGAATCTATAGGACCTATGACGTCATTTTCAGGATTCTTTTCACAATAGACACCTCAACAATGGTATTGAAATTGAAAAATTTCGAACATATACCGGTGAATTCAAAACCACATTCTCTTGGATAACACGTCGAAGTTCAAAACTAAAATGTTAGTGCCAGTCCACGTGAACCGAGTTGATTCGATTTCAAGTAAGTAACAAAGTTGTGTTGAAAAATGTAACGATAAATTATTTATAAATTATATCAATATATAAATTAATCAAAAGAAAATTATTTCATTCACTAACTTTATTCTTTACTATTTCTTTACTCACTCGGTAGAGAGTTTATATTTAAAACATATTAATTTTGTCGTTTACTACTACACGGTTTGTGAAGTCTCTGTATAAGATATATATGCAACATTCACCAAGTTCTATTTATAGGCGCAACTGCGGGTGACAAATAGAATATATAATACTGCTCAATGTTCTTAATGCTTTCATTAATACTTTAATAATAAAATCTCCTCACGGCACTTGTGCAACGAGTTCGTCAAAGACGAACTGGAGACAGAAGAAGAATATCTGAACGAACAAAAAGCTATTAACGGAATTACGCAATCATATCAAAGGTGCAAGCAAAATGAACAAAAGTTTTTTCATTTACATCGTGAGCACCGAGCGGCGGGCGAGGCCGCTCGTGGCCGGCGCCGCGCTACAAAGCACCAAAGGGGATTGTTTAATTTAATTAACGAGTATTTAGTGCCGAAGCGCATTTCCAATAATGAACGATACCAGATATTGGAGTTCAATCCTATTGAATTCCCGAAACGTATTAGAACACACCAATACAAATACTCAATCCTATGATTTACATATTATAATGCAATACGTAGAATTTGAGGCAGTCGTAACACAATGTATATATTTGGTACTTTGTACAATTATATAACTATATCATAGCATTTGAAATGTAATATTTTAATTAAAATTCTGCGGATTGGTTGATTGTATTTTATTACACACGAGTAATAATAAATTTAAATAGATTCTATAAAATATTGGAAGCGTAATGAAATGTTTGTTCATTTTTGTTATGTGTATTGTAACAGTTAGTTCAGAGAACAACTAGGGAGCTCACTGCAGTGATCGGAGTTCTCTTGACAAAAAGAAATATGTGTTCAGTAAGTTGAAATATTACGTCGAATCGAACTAAACATCTGACTATGTTGTTCGCTGATGAATGTTCTTGTTGCTTTGTTAACGTTTCAATTTAGGTTTGCCAATAAGAACTAAACTACTATGGGTATTCGGCTACTTTTCTTGATTTATAATATATTTATAATATATTTATTTTTGATAATGAAGATTTTTCACTGCGTTTTTCCAATGCTTTATAAGAAACTTTGACATATCATTAAATTAAAAGGAAAAGGTAATTACGTTTATGTACTTACGCATCACAGGCTGTATGTCCTCGGACATACAGCCCGTGATGCGTAAGCTCTTCTAAGCCGGAGAATACATCCTTATTATTTCTTTATTTTTTTCACATTCGTCTGTTCTGTTTGTTATGTTATTCAACATAGAAATAAAATATTAAGATTTAAACAAGTGACGTTGCTACAAGAGGTGTCACGTCACGTCACGTCAATTAAGGAATGCGTAGCGCCTCAGATCAAGAAACAGTATCAACTGGCTCAAACTGTCGTCTCACCTACACTATGTGTATAAACTCGTACAAATGCAAAGCTCGGCTCAGACCCCGGACTGTATGTACGTAAACATTTTTATTTTTGATTGAATCGCAATACGTTCTGTTAGCGACAAACATAATACTTTTTAAATATTTACTTGGGATTTTATCTGATCCGATCTCGACTGTTATTCGATTTCATTTTTTGTAGACTGTTAGGCAGAGATCTGTATTATTGAACTAATATTATTGAACTGTTTGTTTATACAAATGTTATTGTGATTTCTTGTTGGTTTTAACTAGTAAACATTGTCCCCGAATTTATCTTTAAACTGTTTTTGCAAATCGAAATTGTGAATATTAGAGTTTCGCGATAGGCGTAGCGACGCAGTCTTCACTGTCTAATAGATTAGATAGTTCATATGTGTGTATAGACAAATGTCTATGTTTCTTGACTTGCGTTTTTGGAATATTAGTGCATTTGTCTTAACAAGAGGTTAGTTGATAAGGAATAATTACATAAAAGAATAAAATAAAAATTAAACTTCTTTGAGTACAATTAAACATCGTTTGGGGGTTCAATTGCCACTAAGCTGATTTAACGATCATTCCTAATTTATTCTCATTTTCTTATAAAAGAAAAAGAACATTATTTTGGGTTTCATTTCATACGCAATGTTAATATATTAAAAAAAATAGAAAAACAGAAAATGAAAAGTTTTTACGCTACTACCTACCTACTTCTATGTGTGATGTTAAAAATTCAATTTCTCAATACATTAAATATTTAGCAAACATGATATCCACATTCTCTTAATAAACCTAGTGTATTGTACCTAGCGTGCACTATATGCGTCTCTCATAGCGATGTATAAATTGTTAAATCTCACTCACGCCAGAATACCCGATGAACTGTTGTTGACCATTCATCCCAATGAAGTGTCATCTAAATAAGAATATCCATTTACATAATTCATACCTTTATAATGAGATTTAAATAGAATACTCGCGGCCTCCAGAACTTGACGGAAGGTGTGGAACGGAGTGTCCTAACACTAGGTTCCCTCTGCGTACCCTGTTGTGTGCGGGATACAGCGTGAAGCTATACCACTCTGCCTACTAAGCTGATTTTGTTAAGGTAACCGTACCGTAGCCGGGACTTATTTGATATTACGTTAAATATGAGCTTGATTTCCCATAAGAAAAAACGTAGTTTTCATAGTTAAGACAAAACGTCTTCTACTTTACGCCCAATCTGACGGTATTGGAAATCACGCCTTGTTTACTGAGGGGAAAAATATAAACAATTCATTCTCCAGAGTGGGAATCAAACCCACAGCCCTCTTCTTTACAAATGAGGCAACGCACCTGTCTCCTCTGGTGATACACGGGGTCGTGGGCGGCGGTGATTACTTACCACCAGGTGATCTGTACGGTCATTGACGTTTTCTTTTCCATAAAACCGATTCAATCCTATAAATAATTATCTATAAAGAAATGTTAACATTTCAACTATTTACATGCATGTAACATTTAAAACAATATTTATTGTAAATGTACTGCGACCATCTAGTTTAAAATATAATTCGTAAAGCTAATAAAATGAGAATTATAAATTATACATGATTTTTAACAAAATATGTATTCAGTATTCTGCACCACGCAGGGGTGTGCCCTAAGTGAGCGACTGTTAACGTAACAGGTTGTGGGTTCGATTGCCACTCTGGGAAATGAAATATTTAATATTTTCATTTTCTCGAGTGGCAATTCTTAACACGGCAAAGTGCGACGTCAAATTTCTCTACTTAATACACAATGCCTCAAAAATTTTACTGAAAGGGAAGGGAACGGAAGTGTCTTAATGGGAACGAAGTGTCCCCTCTGCCTATTTTGCTATGTGCGTGATACAGCGTGATGCTAAATACAATATTTTTAACAAAATACAAAAACAAAAGAAATATCTTTAACTTTGTTTTATCTGTGTATTCGCTTTTACGTTGATTATTTAAAATCCACGTACGGGCATAAAATTGAGAGCGGCTCGCGACCATTGTATTGATGGAGATCTAATTTAAAATCTAGTGCATATTTCATCATCATACAATCGCGCAAAAACTATTCAACGGATTTTGATGGGATTTGACATTCGATTAGTTTACAATATGATATAAAAAAATTTTTTTTTTTGTTTAAAAACAAAACTTGATGAGTACCTAACTAATGATTCATTTTAAACCACACATTCTTGAAGAAATTTATAGTAAAAGTTACATGTTGGGGTAATAACATTAATTATAATTAAATAACCCTTATAAGATCACTTTGTTGTATACCTGTCTGTCTGTCCGTCAAGAGCCTTTATCTCCTGAACAGTTCTCCTGAGATATCGAGCTGAAATTCAAACCATATACTATGATTTATCTCCTAATTTGTCAGTTAATTTTCTTAAAAAATCATATTTCTACATTTACTTACAAAAAAATGTATTTTAACATTATAAAGGAAATCAAAATGAATAAAGTACTTCCAGTTGACGTAGAATTATGAAATTTGGCAGCTGACATCTGCAGGTAGAACTAGTTAAGGAGAAAATCTGAAAACTATACATTTGTGGTTAAATCCTAAAAAATAATAATCTTAAACAGATGGCAAATTTAAAGCGGCTCGTTCGATTGAGGTATCAGATAAAAAGGCTCTGGCTAAGCTATGTTTGAATTTCAGAAAAAAAATTCAACACCTCCAATTTTTGTAAACCTAGTGTTAAGTCAAGTTCCACCGAATTCTGGAGGCAATGCATGTCGAGTGGCAGAACTCAACGCCGCGCTTAGCCTCGACACCAGAGCGAAGAAAT
>DWAO01000673.1:0-23374 GCA_018230605.1 Heliconius congener | reverse complement strand
TATATATATATATATATATATATATATAAGTTAGTTATTTAACATTAAATAAATATTGCAGTAAATGATGAGACAGTATCTGATGGTGAAGCAGGATGCGATAGAGCAGGATTAATATTCAAATGCATTGTGGAAACTGCGCCTAAGGTAAAAAATATTCTATTTATAATAACGTTATCCTATCTTAGTCACTTATTCTTTTTATTTTGATTTTTTTTCAGCTTGGATTCAAAATAAAATAATATGGCTACGTAAAAACGCTATGAAATAAATTGTGTGTTATTTGAATTCGCTTCTATAATTATAAATTAATATCTTTTTTGGCTTTGTTTTTTTTAATTTATGATATTTAAACAATAAAGGTAATACAATAGACGAATAGTTTTTATTTATATGTCCTAATTAAAAAAATTACGATTGGTGATTTGTAAGTTTCAATTTTAACTTAAAGAAGTTTTACTTTTGTCCTAAAGTGTAATAATAACGGTGTGGTATCATTTACCATTTTCTATACATGAGCTATATTATCTAAACTTTTTCTTTATGAAACGATAGAACAACAATAAAATTCTACATATTTTGTACTGACTGTTATACTGACATCTATATAGTTTAATGTGAAACGTTCTTCTTACTTAGGGAACGACTGAGTAACCAGTTTTGAAACACAGTTGCCACTTCTCATTCTAGTTTACAATCAACATCATAGATGGCAGTGATTACGATTTCAAATAAATATTATTGTATAGAGCAGCCTTAAAAAAATAAAATATTTTTTTTAATATTCAAACAAATATTGTGTATTTACTTTTTTTTAAATAAACATTAGATATATATATATTTATTTTTGGAACATCACAATTTGCTTTTATTATTATAAACGAAAAAAAAGAAATCAACATTTTTTTTTATTTAAAATGCATATTGATATTTATATTTAATAGCGCACACATTGATCAAGGCCGTTCTACAACCCGCGGGCTGCGCGAGCGCATGCATACTCACACATCGACACATCGGGCAACCAACTTAATTCAAAGTTGAAAGTAGTATCTCTTGATCCGCCGACTCGTGTATTTCTAACTTCGTTTCGTTCGGTCCATTGATGACGTTTCGTGCAAACAATTGATTTCACAGTTTTGTTTTGTCAATATCTGTTGCTTAGTGTATAAAGACACGAGCAATGCCGTACGTGACGGTTATTGAACTTGAAATGTGCTGAGGTGTTCGTGTAATGTGTACGTCGTTGTTCGTGTTTTTGTGACTGTGTTTGTTTATTAGGATACAGACGACTTGATCTTGAACTTGTCGTAGGTAACTATATTATGTTTTTTTTTTTATTATATGTTTGCCCATTTTTTTTAATAGATTTTATATGTAGCCATGTAATGATTGCTCCTTTTTAAATAGAATATAAATAGTATTGCACATATAAAGCTTACCTAGACATAATGTTAAGAATTTATACGATTCTATTATTTAATACATTAAAATATGAGATAAGTGTAAGTGGGGAACGGAGTGTCTTAACACTAGGTTCCCTCTGCCTAACCTGCTGTGTGCGGGATACAGCGTGAAGCTAATTTAATTTATTTATATTAAAATTTATATTTTTATCGCTCTGGTGTCGAGGCAATGCGAGGTGTTGAGTTCCGCCACTCAACACGCTATACCTCTAGAATTCGGCAGAAAATGGGGAACGGATTGCCTTATTATATTCTTTATTGCACTAGAAATATAATAAAAAAAGAAAATAATCTTCCAGTCAACTTGTGGGAGTGGGTGAAAGAAACATGTAGCGAAACAACTTAATACTAGGTTCCCTCTGCCTACCCTGATATTTGCGGGATACAGCATGAAACTGATTTATATTTAATTTTTTTATGATTGTGTAATAGGACTTTTGGCTTCCTCTGCGTCAACGGTGTTAATAAATGTTAATATCTAAAACGTTTGTAGTACTAGTCTCGAAATTCATTTCGAAACAGAAAGAAAATGAGACTTTTCCTTTACGTCCTAAAGTCCACGCCAACAAAAGTTGCGGGCGAAGACAAGTAAATCTAAAGTCATTTTTATACGTTTTCTTAATAATTATTTTATTTTTATTTAATTTTATATTATTAAGTTTACCAACGGCCTATACATTATTACATTAAAGTAAATCTAACTTAAAAACTAAAAACAATTAATGTACAGCCACTCTAAGCACAGCATGCAAAATAAGGTGGCCGTGAACAATCGTGAAACGGTAATTTATATAAACTAATATAGAGAAACGGATCAAAATTATATAAAAATATACTATAAACTAATATAGACTATATTACCAGGAGCATCAATTATAACATAATTTACACACATCGTATTGCTTTCTTAAAAGGTGTTTTAGACATTTTAAAGATATCGATGTTCGTGGATACACTACATTTCATATTATAAAGTATTAGTTATGTTATATTTAACTGCCAGAATTGCCAACACAAAAAACAAATACTTTTGGAAATTACAGTGTTGTCACTAATACGTTTTTAATTCACGATTTTTACTTAACGATCATTAAATAACAGCGTAACAGCTAAGGTAATAGATCACTTGCCACTCAAATTTGCACATTTGCATTGCGCGTTGAACGACGAACATCAACGCCGCGTTTTGTACTTAACTACCTAATTTGGAGACTATATATTGTCCTATTGTAACGTTTCACCTCCAGCATTGCCAACAATAAAAAAAAAAACACCCTAAAAATCTCATCCGAAACAACAGTGTTGCCAGCTAATACGTTTTTAATTCCCGATTTCTAGTTTCGACTCCGAACGGTCATTGAATAGGTACCAGCCGTATTACACACCGCGACAAGCGTGACAGGCCACAACGGGTGATCGATACAAAACTCATTTATCAAAGAGCCGGCGCTGCCTTTATTTATGTTGTAATGTAAATATTATTGATTGATTTCGCCAACCGATTGTGGCGGGCCGTTATGGTAATTTTGTGGGCGGAGAGAAAGTAGAGTTCCTTTTTTTAATTTGAGAAAAAATTACCCATCGTATCAATTATTTTGTTCAAATTTTAATTATAAACCTAAAATATCTAAAATATAAACATATTGTCAATTGATACACTATGATTGTCAATACAATCCACTATTGGGGAAAATATTGATAAATATGGCTTGCAAAATTATCCCAACTAAATGAAGACATGGACCTACACAGTGAAAAATGGAATCTTAATGGCGACAGACAAAAACAAATGAAGAAATTAAAGTACTTCTAAAAATAAAATATAAAAACCTATGTATACAACACAATAACAGGTTTTTATAAATCCCACTATTCTGATCAAACATAAAGCGGCGTCGAGTTACGCCAAGTACAGACAGTTACACACAGTTTATAGTAATATTTATCTTTGTATTGTAAAACAATAAATAATACATACAAACAGGAAGCGGACGCGGTCGAAATCGCGCGAACGTAAGAGCTCTCCTCAAAACGATTTGTCAATAGCCAGTGTGGTGGGCGGGGGACGTGTTGATACTTTGATTATAATACAATATGATGGAAACTAACTCTACGTTTTTTCCTGTATTTCCGGGAAAACAGAATGATATTGTTAATTTTCTCTCTCTCTCTCATCTCCCCACTTCCTGCTCAATTTTCGATCACGTAAAATTGAAGTGTAAGAACACAGTTCATAAGAAGGAACACAATATAAAAAGAAAAAAAAATTATAGTCAGTGCAGTCAGAACAGGGTGTCTTTAACTCTTCACACCAGACACAGCGAATGAAGAATAGGCAAACAGTTCTCTCTACGTACAGAGTTAAAACATTACGTTATTATCTGTTAGTTCTGCACAAATATTGTAAAGCAAAAATTTGTTTGGTCGAAGGCGCTAATCTCAAGAACTCCTCTATTTCAAATGGACGAAGGCTATATAGACTATATTTCATCACGTTAATCGTTATCCCACTGCACCCGTAATCAGAGTTACATCGAGAAATTAAAATGTGTTATAAATGCATATTACCACGATATTTGACCACGCAAGCGAAGCTGAAGGAAGGCTAGTATGCAAAATAACGCACAAATATTGAAAAAAGACCATTACGTAACCAAGTATCAAAACAGTATATCCATGTATAGTTTTCGACAAGTTTTGATCGTCACTAGGTACGCGTCGTTAAGTGATTGGCTCTCAGCCGGACTGTCGATTTTATATACATTTGTTTGTGAATTTTTGTTTATACATAGAAAAAAATAGCTTATATTTATATATCTTAAGTGGAGGATGTACGATAATATACATTTTGTTATTAAGACATTTCCGTTCCCCACTTTCGTTCAATTTGTTTCGTTTCGATTAACAGAAATCAACGCCGCGCTATGCCTCGTTATCAGAGCGTGTAAATCAAAATATTAAATAATAGATTTTCATGAGTGAACTCGAACCGACGACCTGTCTCGTTTACAGTCACACACTTCTACTGCTAACCTATGAAAAGTCCCACTAATCAAGTCCTGGTTCCATCACCATCACCAGCTAGATGATACCACATTATTTTATTGTCACCTAACCTACACATAACTGTCAAGATAGCTTAGGTGACATTATGAATACAACTTTTACGAGTGGATCAAAATTAAATTTAGTTTTTTAAACTTTATTATTGCACAATTACTACATAGTTACAATTCGAAAAAAAAATGCGTGTTTAAAAAGTGAACATACAAAAAAACTACTACTATTTTAGCTTCACGCGTTTTCCCGCGTAACAGAGTAGACGACAAAAATTTGTGTCAAGACTGCTACTGATGTTTCGTGCACCATTGGAAACAGGAGTCGTGTGTAAATACTCAACCGCTTTTAATGCAATTCTTTTATATTAGACAGTATTCAAGAGGATGATTTATAATGTATGAGAGTGTTAGATATATGTAGTATGTATGTATAATACATGTATATTAGATAAGGTGAGCTAATCCGCATGCGGAACATTAGCGTCTGTACTTCTATATTAATATAATATATAAAAGCTAAAGAGTTTGTTATGTCGAATGCGCTAATCTCAGAAACACTATAGTTTCAAAAAAGGGAGTCTCTTTATATTGCATAGTGCATCTAAATATAATGTTTGTGGATACTTATATATTACACATACCTACACATATTAAACTTATCACATTATACCACAGCTGGCCACCGGTTACTCAACGGATAAAGCAGGTTCAATCCCTGGGGAGGGCATTTCACGCCCATCCAAATGGAATGGCCGTGTTCCAACCCCCGCGAGGACACGAGAAAAATGTTTCATCGTTTCGTTCTGAATTTGTGAATTATGCGTACGTTAGCTTACAGTTTTAGTTGAATTATGAAATAGGTAGTGTAGGACGTTGGTGGTTTTTGTGGTAACATAAGTTATTTTTTAGTTTCTCCATTATTTAGTGGGCGATGAAGTCGATTTTTCTTTTATTTCTCGATTTCTATATATCTTATTTACCGATATTATTTTATAGTAGGGAATGAATTTATAACAATCAAGTCTCTCATATTTACAACGTCCAAGCGGTCGTCGCAATTGAAGCCATATGTTCTTGTAAAGCTTCGTCGAAGTTCTAAGACGTGAGCTTGCAACTTAGTTTTGGTTGTAAGACTCTCTCTAAGGATACTTTTGAAAATTTATTCCTAAAAATGATTATTTGGCACGAGAGAATGGTATTTAACAAATATTTAATTTTTTTTTTCAAGTGCTATAAATTTTCCTTACAGCAGTGTATAATAAATATTTAAAAATTATTATAATAACGAGGCAAAGCGCGGCGCTGAGTCCCTCACTCATCTTAACTCACTCAACACGCCTCCAGAACTCGGCGAAAACAGTAAGTTCCCTCTATCTGCCCTGCGGTATGCGGGATAAAGGGTGAAGTTGATTTTTAAATAATAATTAATACGTATGTGAAAGGCCGCCGTGGCGCAGGATACAAGAGTCGATTTATAACGCGACGGTTATAAGTTCGATTCTCAATCTGGAAAATTAAATAAAAAAAAACGTCCTCTGAAAAATATATATTTTAAGTTCTTGTATCTTCGTCGTCGATACGTGTCTATACATGTATGTATGTTTGAATATATGACTACATCCCATTACCTACAGTTAATAGTCTAATTGGATCGTCCGTCAGTCATCGATCGAAATTAATTTTAGTTTAGCGTTTAATATTCATGTAACGATAATGTGAATCCTTTGTGGCTTACTTCTGCGTAGTGTGTTTGAGTTGTATCGTTTTTTGTTTGCGATTGTTGCAGGTTCATAATTATTCATTGTAAAGGTTTTTGTAAAGGTTTCATATGTTATATTAAAATGTTGTATTAATAGTTTAACGCAGTGCCTCGCATATAGCAGGGTAGGCAAAAGGAATCTGGTGTTGAACTGTTAAGACACACCGCTCAACTTTCGAGACTGCGTGCTGAATGGCTGAACTTAACGCCGTGCTTTCTCCTGTATCGCGACGTAGTGGCACAGCGTATTACTGCAAATGCGACGGTTGTGGGTTCGATTTACATTTAATTTATTTTCATTTGATTGTCAAATTTCTGCTTAATTTACATCTTTACTCAACACTCAATGTCCCGTCAATGTTGTAGTGAAAGTGGGGAATGGAGTGTCTTAACACAATGTTCCTTTCTTCTACCAACCTTTTACGGGAAAATCGTGAAGCTGCTTTTTTTCTTTAAGTACATATACATCTATATAGGTATCTATATTCCGAATAAAAATTGCGTTACAGGAAAAATATCATTTAAAAGGTTTTCCTTGTAGCTTCGAACGCGTCGCTAATATTTAGTATGGAGCTTAGAAGAGTGTGTGTATGTTTCTGTCACGATTTCTCAAGATCACTGGGCCGGGAATAATTTGTATACAAGTCATCTATTCAATAGATACCATTGTGACACATTTGTTGGATGCCTAACGGAACGCGATGATTGAGGGTTTAATTTTTAGTGAAAAGGAAAGAATATTTTCACAAAAATCGTTCATGTTTTATTCATAGCCTCATACACGAAATGTCAATATGGAAACTATAGATTCAGAAATTGTCATATATATGTAGGCTATCCTAACTCACATTTCAATTTAACCCACTACTTATATCTGCGATCAGAGTTGTGTATCATGCATAACTCTTAGTCATTTCCATTTGAACACGGAGGCGAAGCCATACTTAAATGTTAGTCTTACTTTATAAATATGATTCTTTTCTTTTATTAGCTTCACTTTGGAAACCAGGGAACCCAGTGTTAAGACAATCCGTTCCCATTAATACACGTCCATTCCCCACTTTCCACCAAATTCTAGAGGCAGTAGGCGTTTAGTGACAACGCTCCGCTTCGCCTCGTCACCGAAGTGATGAAATGAAAATATTAAATATTGCATTCCCCCAACGAAAATCGAACCCACAACAACCTGTCACATTTACAGATACACGCTTGTGGCTCAGCACCACCACTGCCCCCACTCCCACTAATATACACCTACGTATAAATATAACATCACCGCCGACGTGTGTATGTATGTACATAGAGTTATTCGAGTTATTTCATATAATAAAGTTTGTTGCATCTAGCAACTTCTCGAAGGCGCTTGTAAGCCGCAAGTCCTGCGGGAATTAGACGGGAGTATTGAAATAAAATATTTAACAATGACAAAGTTAGAAATAACTGTGGAAAATACACGGGAAAGTTGTATAAGTGTCGTCTTTCATACGTGTGAATGAATGATATTTTTCTAGTAGTTTTTATTAAAAAGACAAAGAGGACGCTTGAAATTTTCACTTTGTTTTTTATTTTTTATTTGCTTTAAGTCTGACTGACGCGACGGTTGTGAGTTCTATTCGCACGCAGGGGAATGAAATATCTCATTATTTGCTCATTGCTATTTCTTCGGTGAAAAGACAAAGGTTGCTTTGAGGTCTGCCACTCGAAACATCGTCTCGAAAATTTAGACAGAATAAAAATAGTGAAACAGAAACCTCTATCCCACAGCGTCAAGATGGCCTCATGAAATTTCAATATGTTCAAAATATTACTAACAACACATGACATAGCGACAACATGATTGTAATATAGTGAGATTATAGGTTTTCTTGAGAAACTAAACCCAAAAAGAATATACCTGTAGCTTCTGAGATAAGCGCCGTCAACCAAACAAAATCATAACCTACACAATAATTAGCATAAATATATACACATACAAACACACATAGGTCATAACTCCTAAACTCACACAATAGACCACTGCAGACCAGGCATCGAAACGTAACACGTTGGTTCATTCACCAGCCATATTGTGAACTATTTAATTGGGTCAAGAGATCTTTTTATATGAAAAAGTCAGATTTTTTTTTAATGAAACTGCAACATGCGGCCGCCACAAAGCTAACTCTCCCAAGAAAGGATATAATAAAGAATTCTTTGCGAAAATTATGAACATTTAATACTTACGATTTTCCTTTGCATACATTTGTGCTGAGTTGTTATTTTTTTTCAGTACGATACGTTGTATTATACAATTTTTCTTAAACAGACAGACAATAGCTTATAACTGACTCATTTAAGAGTAATTACAATTTTTTTTATTATAAAACTGAATTCATTTAATTTAAGTAGTATATAAAAATTAAATTAAATCAGCTTCACGGTGTATCCCGCACACCTGTTGTGTTTAGTGAGTAGGCAGAGGGAACCTAGTGTTAAGACACACCGTTCCCCACTTTCCGCCGAGTTCTGGAGGCATTGCGTGTTGAGTAGCGGAACTCAACGCCGCGATTTGCCTCGACACCAGAGAAGAAATGAAAATATAAATGTAAGCAAATATTTCATTTTCTCGAGTGGGGATCGAACCCACAACGACAAAACCGAATGTCTTCATTAAGTTAATGAATTTCATTTGTTTATTGTAAATAATAGATTTAAAATGTAGTATTATTAAACTAAATTCAAATGTATTGTAAATAAATTGTAAATAACTGAAATAATTAAAAAAATAATTTAAACACAAAGATTAAAACTCGCGACTCCTAGATATCGTCCGAGCACTATAACCAATTGACTTATATTGTTAATTTATATAATGTTAATCTATAATTAAAAGCAGCTTCACATTTAGCCTTCATGGATAGAGAAAATCTGGTGACAAGTGTCAAGACACTACCCTCACCACTTAACGCTGAGTGACAACACATCGCCGCTCTTGCTCACTCGAAAAAAAAAGAACAAATATCTAATTGCACCACACCATTACTTTAAATACTACCTTAAGATTTTCCAATACAAAAATTATACGCTGCCATCCAAATGGACCCTAAATCACTTATCTTATCAGTTCCATATAGCAAGTAGGTATCGCTATAGTAAATTGATTTCAATTTCATCCTCTCAACTTGCACAAGTGTAAGGAGCCAGGGAGACTGGCTCAAATAAAATTAGTCCCCAGACGTAGGGAATTAGGAATACTATATCGTATACTACGGCCAGTGTACTGGTTTGCTTGTATAATTTTTGTACTTTAAATAGAATATACTGTACAGGGGCACCAGCGTGCGACTGTAAGCGTGAAAGTTGTGGGTTCGATTACCACTCGGGAGAATGAAATATTTAACATTTTTAATTTCAGGTAACTTGTCGTTAAGTTCCGTCACTCAACAAACAATGTATAAACTCAAGAATTTGGCAAAAAGTGAAAAACAGACGTGTCTTAACACTTCCGAAGATCACTATCCTGCAATGTGCTGCTTCCTACGTGAAGTAAAAAAATAAGCAAAGTTTAAAAAAAAAAGTTAACCAAAGAAGTTTCTCCAAATTATGATAAAAAATGACGCCTGATGCCGTCGTAGCGCAGTGGCACAGCTTCAAACTGTAAACGCTACGGTTAAGGGTTTAGTTCAAACTTAGGTTAGTGAATTATTTTCATGTTCTCGCTCTGGTAACAGGACAAAGGACCGCATTGAGTCTCACCTTTTAACACCCAATGCCTCGAGAACTGAGCAAAAGAAAGTGACCAGCAAAATTTAACACTTAACACCAACAAAAACATCATAATTGTTTTTCTCAAAAAAAAAATCTGAGAAGGTTACATACTAAATCAGCAATAACAGAAATCCGATTTAGCCCAAAATACTTAGGATGCATTTACACCGAACAAGTAGTAAAGTGGCGGTGAACCAATCCTTTCGTTAGTCATTCAACAGGTGTTTTTAAAAGGGAATAGACTGAATGCTTTTGACGAAAACGTGCGTATTGTGTTTATTTAGTAAGGCAACGGTCTGAATAGTTTTGGGGGACGCGAATTCGTATTTGTTCTTTATCTTTAACATTTTTGTTGACCGATTTTAGAAACTATTACATTATGTATAGTTAATATTTATGTTTTCAATTCATTGAGGGTAGTTCAACATTTTTCTTTTTTTAGTGTCCTTCACATATATGTGGAAAACGGAAATGTCTTAATGGAAATGGAGTGTCTTAACAATAGGTTCCTAGGTTCCCTACACCTACTCTGCTTTGTGCAGGGTACAGCGTGAGGCTAAAAAAAATCTGATAAATTTATTATTTTACATCAAAACGCTTAACGTAAATATATCTTATAGCCTTCGTTAATAAACGGACAATCCAAATAGTTTTTTTTTGTAATTAGGACCAGTACCGAGTTTATGAGATTATAACCATCAACCAAACGTGTTGTGCTGTGAATAGATATTGAACTTTGATATGAACTTTATTGTGTGACTTTAACCATCAAATATGATATTCAATTGAGTATATACTTATGTGTTGTACATAAGTACTTAATATCATTCAATACATACATAAACATATTCGTCTAATACACTTTTAAAACGTCTGCTTGTTCCAAATAAGCTCCAGAATGCTGACCACACCGGAATCCTAGCCTTCGCACATTTAATTAGTTTACTCTGCAAGCCAAATTAAATAGAGAATACCTACGATATCAAACAAAAATCAGTTATTGTAAAATTTTGATTGTTGCAAAGTTGTTGTTTACTTTTGAAAAAGATAATCAGTTTTAGAGATTTCTTTTATTTAGTTTTCTATATTTATGTTCTATTTTCAGAAATGGGTAATTGATCATGGGTAGATCAAATTTCAATTTTTTGTAAATAATTACATCCAATTCGGATTTGTAAATAATCACATTAAATCCAATTCAAAATTACAAAATATTGAAGAAACAATTCCACACTAAGGAAAAAAAATATTTCCAAGAAACTACGACTAGGGTTGGCATCCCAATATGTTAAATAGTTTTTCTAAGAAAAAATACATCAAACACAAAAATACAACCTTAATTGAAAACTATGATCCCATTAGCATAGCAATTATCAGAATAAAAATATAATTTAGCCATTGAAATAAATTTAATTATTTTTTATAAATATACAGAAATGGCTTTTCATTATGGCTGTTATACATCGGTGTCATCGACATATAATCGCAATGAGCTAATTGTTCGATTAATTTTTAATTAGTATTATTCAATGAACTTCTACTTTTGATAAAGATATATTTTTAACATTTTTAAAGTATTGTTTATATTAAACTTTAAGAAATAGCTAATTAAATAAATGTTTCGTTTCAACAACTAACAATGTGGAGAACGGAATTTCTTAACACTAGGTTATACAGAATGTGTAAAGATAAAGAAAAATAATAATTAATTATTTCTTTACCTCTTTAGAAAATCAAGATTTAGAAACAAAAGTATATATTTTTTAATTTCAAGCTATCTCCCACATAGCTATCAACGCCATACTTTGCCTTGATACTAGAAATAAAAATAAAAAAACAAAAAAAAATACTATTATAATTTAAGCAATTTACCCTAAATTCTAATTAATCAGTACCTGTTAGGGTATCCTATATATGGATTAATCACTTTTAGAACTGAGAGTTCAAATTACAAAAGTTGTAGTGAAAAGTTAGTTTGGGTGTCCTTTCGATATTATAATATGGGCGTATGAGGGAGATGTGTAGAAGACACTATGTAGATAGTGGCCCGGTGCGACAAGGGTATGACTATAAATGCGATAGTTGTGGGTTCGATCTCTTGTTGGTGGAATGATTTAACCAAAGTACTTCGTCTCTCTCAACACGAAACGTTTCTAGTTCAAGCGCAATGTTGAGTATCTTGATACTAGATTCTCTTTGAGTATCATGTTTTGCGAGATGAAGCGTGAAGCTGAAAAAACAAACACGTTGTCGTTGTCTGTATTATTTATATTGATTTCTACGATTTCATTAATCTATAATTTTTGTTTTTTTTGCTCATTCCAAAATTTATAATTTTATATAATTTTTTAATAGGTTCCATCTGACTATACTATTACAAAGGGTGGCGTATTTAGGAAGAATATAGTAATAGTGACATAATAATATACAGTACATTATGTAGTGCGTATAAAAAAACAAACAAAACAAAAATACAACAAACAGGCAGAAATAAACCCGAAAAGTTTACAAGTTCAACTCAAACCAATACATTCCCATAATGAGTACAGAGTAAACACATACTAGTGTTTGTCTCAGTGCCATTGCGCGCCAGGGGAGTGACGCGCCTTTGTAGGTGAATGCGAGCGCAAATAGGAATAGCTCATTGTTTAGCCTATTTGACATCATGTTACAGATTATAAGTAGAAAAATTAGAAGAAATATTTAACGTCAATGTGCCCAATGGTATCAGAAAATGTTCTTCTTTTGATAAAAAGTATACTCCATCTGTACATATTTGTTTTTTTTTTATAAAAAATAGAAAAAACTTAAAGTGATATAAATAAACCTAAAAATCGTTCCAAATTCAAGTTAAACAATACATTCACATAATGAGTACAAAGTAAACACATGCAATGTCATTACACGCCAGGGGACTGATGCGCCTTTGCAGGTGAATGTTATTGAAAATAGGAATAGCTCCTTATTGAGTATATATATTATGTTATAGAACTGAACTCAAATCATTTTTATTTTTACTCAATTCATTTTTATTTTTACTATGATTATATCAGACTCCAAAAAATAAATGATTTGAGTCAAAAATTTAAGCTTTTCCTTGAAATGGAAATAGAAAGAATAATATTTTTAAAATGTTTTATATAAATCAACTCTTAGAAGAAGAGAATATTTTTTCAGAACACGTAAAATTTTTTTAACGCAGCGAGATTTAAGGTCGTGCCCCTTGAAAACTGTTCAGCAGTAAGCCCATTTGATCTAAAATATAGTAGATAGTAAATAGTTTATTTTTTGCAATTACAAAATAAATTCAAAATTCTATTTTCAGATGGTTCTTTGATTCGTTCGTTTCGAGCGTGCTGCGTATCGGGCGCAAATTACTTCACCATAAAATTATACAAAAAAAAAAACAGCTTCACGCTGTATTCCGCACACAGCAGTCTAGGCAGAGGAAACCTAGTGTAAAGTTCCCCACTTTCTGCCGGATTCTGGAGGTATTGCGTGTTGCGTGGCAGAACTCAACGCCGCGCTTTGCCACGACACCAGAGTGAAGAAATGGAAATATAAATTTAAATATTTCATCTCCTCGAGTGGGGATCGAACCCACAACCAGTCGGTTTTACAGTCAGACTTTGTGCCCCTGCGCCATGACTGACTGACCATAAAATTATTATTAGAAAAAAAATTTATATATTTTCAACTTAAAGTTTTGGACATTTTTCAGTAGTCAATTTTCAAAACATTGTGTGTTGGCTCAATTCAATTTCAAATAAACAGGGCGGCGTTAAGTTTCGCCACTCAACACTGAGTTGTAATAGTAGTACTAGGTTCCCTCTATCTATCAAGCTGTGAATACGTTTTTTTTTAAATATATAAAACAATACATAGGTATATAGCACAAAACTTTGTACCAAAAACAGTGTTAGTTAACTTGTAAGTAAATTTATACTGGGAAGCATTTTCAGCAAAGAGAGTTCAGACAAGAGTGCAAAGAGCACTCAACAGTATGTAACTACTAGAAAATTACTTTGAAATATTTAAAATATTTTATTTTCCTGTCCTAAAAAGATTTTATTCTCTTCTTTTAATGCATAGATACGTACGTTTTATAACTCGTACAAATTACAATGTAAAGAAGTCCGTTAAGCTAGAGAGATGTAACATAGAGCGCGTGCACTCGCAAAAATGGTGTTGTAAATTTTGTAAAATAAAAATCCGGTAAACTATAACTTTTTATATACTTAAATACAGTTACTTAATAACAGAGAGAGCCTGGAAACCTAGTGTTAAGAGACTACGTTCTTTCCATTAAGGCATTTTCCGCCGAATTCTGAAGGCATTGCGTGTTGAGTGTCGGAACTCAACGCCGCGCTATGCTGCCTTACCAGAGCAAATGAAAGTATTAAATATTTCATTCCTACAAGTGGGAATCGGACCCACAACCGGCACTCAACACGCTACTCTCCGAACATTGGATAAGCTAAACACATGCTAAAAAAATATCAATTATCTTTCAACTTTAATTTTCCCAATTTTATTTTCAAGAAATCACCAAAACCCACCGATTCCACCAGTAAACAAACAGACAGACTAAGAGAATTCAATATAGATAGTACTAAAACCAAACACGCATAGTGTTTAATTGCTCCAATATAATTAAGATGTACACACAGTGTCAACGGTGGGGGAGCGAAGGCCACGCCTCTTGTGTACTGCGATGAGACTAATTGACTAGCTCATTATTGTTAGTGGTATTGGATATTTAGGACGAAGTGGAGAACGGAGTGTTTCAACACTAGGTTATTCGGCATAACGTGTACGTGTATACAGCGTGAAATTATCTTTTTACGGAAGCTATATGAATCCATTTAAATTTTATGTTTCTAAGCTATTAGGTAACTAAGCATTTAAATAACCGATCGGATATAGCCACGGGAACGACGCCACAATACGAGCTTGTATAGATATAAAGCTATTTAATGATATTACCTGCATATTAAAGTGACTGATCGACGCACATAATATAAGTGCTCAATATTTTTAAGCTGATTAATAAAATGTCAGTAATTTTCATTGGAAAAAGCATTATGAATACTATAGGGAATCAGCGTAAGTGAAAATGAAAATATTGTTGTGTTGCAAGATTCTTTCTGTCTCTCTTTCTCTACGTCTCTTTTGGCGAAAGGATTGCAAATTTTACACATATCAGAAAATTGATATAAACTTAATATATGAAATGCGATGCGTTAATGAAACTTAAGCTGTATCTATCGGCAGAAAGAAAAAACGGAGAGGAACGGAGTGTCTTAACACTCGCTTGCATACCCTTCTATACGCGGGATAAAGTTTGTTTATTTTGTATTGGAATAAAAGTATGATGAATATGAAATATAAAATTGTATTACAAATAATATGCAAAGTGAACTTATAATAAGTAAGTAATTAGCAAGTTACATAAATAAAACACATAATTTACGATAAAAATATTTCAACCGCACACCTCGAACCTACTACCTGTTGATATCAATGTAATTATTTCTTACTTAGAATATTTGAACATACAATTCTAACAGTATTTAGCGAACATATCTCAACTTGAGGAATTTAATTACATTCATTTAGTCGCTCTACAAAGAAGAAAAAAGCGCGATTCGAAAATTTGGCTATGATTTGAAAGTTGGAAACAGGGTGCCCTAAAACTAGGTTCCCACTGGTTACCCTGTTATAAGCAGATTTTTAATAAATATGAAATTCAATACAAAAATATTGAAAAAAAGTACCTACACGCTAATTTTGTTAACTGTTGTTCTATAAATTATACGCTAAGCTGGAAAAGGAATAAATATGTAGATAGATACACGTAGCAAGCGTGCGACTGTAAATGCGACAGATTGTGGGTTCCATTCGAATTCAAGGAACGGAGATTTATCAATTCCTTACTATGGTAAAAACTTTTAAATTACTATGGTAACAAGGCAAAGAGCGGCGTTAAGTTCCGCCACTCAACACGCAATATCTTCAGAAAGTGGGGAACGAAAGAGTATTAATGGGAACAGAGTGTCTTAACAATAGGTTCCCAGGTGCCCTGTGCCTGGACTGCTATGTGCGAATATATATATATATATATATATATATATATATATATATATATATATATATATATACAAATCATACACTTAAAAGCCTACCACACTAAAGGGAAACTTGATCTTACCCCAATTTTGAACCCCTACCTACGTAATAATATCAATGTAAATAAGCACTTCGCCTACCCACAATATTTGGTCTTCGAATACTATTAGTTCGCTGCGTACACAATCTCATCGAATTTCAGGCTCCACTTGCCACTACCTGTTACCCAATATGTTAAAAAAAGTCCTGCACAATCATAGGCTTTATTTTTAACCCAATACGATCTAAAATCGTACAACTTTATTATATAGAGCAGAATAATGTAGTTTTTTTTTGCCAAACTCTGCACCTATCCAGCAAATAGCTGGGTAGGCAGCGGGAACATAGTGGTAAGACACTCTGTTCCCCACTTTCTGCCAAACTTTCGAGATATTGCATGTGGAATGTCGAAACCCAACGCTCTTTTGTTTTTGTTACAAAGCAAATACATAAAAATAACTAATTCTCTTGAGTTGAAATCGAACAAGTAATCGTCTCGTTTACAGTCACACGCTGTACCACTGCGCCACGAGAGCCTTAGGCCTCAACAAAATACTAGTTTAGAAACCGTCTCTAAGTGAATAGAAATAGAGTTGGTTCACTACACGAGGGTAGGTGTACACTTTACCGGCGCCTAGGGACTGACAGACGGCCGCCCCCTGTTTGTAATGTGATGTCATCGGGAGGCATTTTTATGGAGCTGTTAATAATTGATAGCGTTTTATTGGTGTAGACGTAAGTGGGGAAACCCTTTAATGTCTGAAGGAGGCTGATCGATTCCATATTTCTTTAATGTAAAACTTATTTAGGATAGACCCTACAAAAAGAAGAAAAAAAGAACAATATTTTATGCATATACGAAATTTATATTCAAAATTTAAGTGTTGGGGCTGTTTGATTGTAAGTGCGATTGTTATGGGTTCGATTCTCGCTTAGTGGTTTGAATTGTTTTCATCTTCTCGTCCTGGTAAAAAAAAAAACAAAGCGCGACTTTAAATTCCGCTACTTAATGCAATGTCTCAAAATTTGGATGTGCGTGGGAAACAGAGTGACTTAACATTAAGGTTTCTCTGCCTACACTACTATACTCGTCTGCGGGATAGAGTGATAAACAATATCTTTAAAAAGCAACGAGAGAAAAATGTATATCATTGATTTCATTTGTAAAATACAATACACCATGATAAAAAATGTAGAAACCTTGTTATTTAAAAGGTTTTTTTAAATAATATTTTATTTTTGTTTTTGAATTCAGTTGTATATTTTTAAGTTACATTTAATAGTTTCGCCTAGATTAATATATCTTCGAAGTTACCGTGTACTGCAGTGTTATCTACTTAAAAAAAAAAACTTTCCCTATTTTTAAGCATTATTTTTAGCATAAGCTACTTTGCCAATGCTCACGTAGAAGAAAAATAAAACATTCATAGACGACTCACAAAATTGAGAATTCACGTCAAACACGTCAGGGAACGTAAGTGAATTGAAATTTGCATCAAAAATGCAGGGAGCATCGAATCCGCGTCCAACGTTGTGTCATTTTACTACTACGTATTACGTCAAATAACTGTAAACTATAAAACTGTCTTTCCGTATGCTGTCATAAAGTCTACAGTTTTAGAACTGTCATAAACGAAGTTGGATGAGATACTAGTGAAATACATCTTGTATGAAACTCATTTACAAAATAAGACCTTCCTCGATTTTAACAAATGCTGTAATGAAATGAAAATTACAATCTGCTCCAATTCTATACTATTAACGGTTTGTCTTCTTACCGGAACGAGGAAATGAAAATAAGTAAATCTTTCGAGTTGAAATAGAACCGCCGCGATTACATCGCGTTAACCTTCACACGCCGCCTCTGCACTACGACGGCCTCATTACATCATTTTATTCGAAAATTTCAAAATATTATAGCTCCCAAAACCACTTCACGCGAAGAGTTTAACACCACTAACAAATCATACAACAAAACCAAAACAAACAAAAAGGACAGACGAAAAATGTCCACCAACATCGATATACATCAAAATGAAAAACAAAAAGAAAAAAAAAACCAGATCTGCCCTTATATCAAATGAAAATATAAACCAACAGCGATTTACATTCACAATCAGCCCCTGCAAATAGATACTTCCCACTTACATCTCACTACTTCAGAAAGAGCGACTAATTTTCAATATAACCAAATTGGGCACGTTCAATGGCAGCCCACGTTGGACGCCATTTGTATGTAGATATGTCTATACTCTGTATTAATATCATCAGAGAAAGAGTGGCTTTAGTTGAACGCACTAATCTTACAGATCGATCGATCTTACAAACGAACTACAGGTTTAAAAATTTAAAAAATCTTTTTACATTGCATAGTCCATTTATCAATTAATATATTTACATTATTCTTTTCGATGTAACTCAATGTACCTGCGGTTGTCATGTTGAATGGAGGAACTCAACGCTACCATTTCCATGTTACCAAAGTATAAAAAAAAATATAATAATTCGTTGCCCCGAGATAGAATCGAACTCGCAACCGTCGCGTTTACAGTGATCAGTCTCACTGTAAACGCGACGGTTCTTCTATCTATATGATTGTAATATATATTTAAATCAATACATTCTGTGAGTACGTGGTGGTTTCACTTAAACAAGTATGTATCAGACCACTGGCATTCAGCCACGGCGCCTAAGAAGTAAACCTCAAAGAGCTATACTATAATAGACATGTAATTTACGGTATATAAGTTTAATGTATTCTAGATCTCAGATGGTGAGACTAGTTGCCGGTTCGAATTCCGTTCGAAGCAAATATTTAAGAATGACTTGTGTAGTATAAATTAATTTTAATTTAATTTTAAGACAGAACGAAAAAGTGATGTGGTATGACTGCAAACGGGACGGTTGTGGGTTTGGTTTAGATTAGTTGAAATGAACCATTTTGGTAAAAACACAAAGTTGAATAAAGCGTTGAAACGTTTCCACTTCCCCAAATCAACAATATCTCGAAAACTGGGCGATGCGTAGTAAACGGAGCTATATACTATGTAATATTAATTATTATCTTTATGCACATCCTCATGGCCTTGACACCCACCCTAGTGTCCAGGCACTCCATTCTCTAATTGAAATGCAATTCAAATTTAAAACCCTAGTATAAAACTAAAACAGAACACTAGACACTCAAAAGACTCAATAAAACCTAGAATTTCTATCTAAAACTAAGTGGCATCCCAGTCCTATCCCATATCGAAGATAATAAATAGACCTAAGCTCAGACAGACGGATGGACGTATTACTTCGGAAACATGTAATAAAATTGCAATGTATCCATTTACGCGATCGTAAAACCACTGTAGGATGTTAGATGTTTTATATATATATATAAGACTAATATAATTTACTGTCGCTGCTTTTTGTTATTACTTAATCAGCATAACGCTGTATTACTTAATAATTTGAAAAATATATTTATTTTATTTATTTCTACAACTACATGCGATAGTTTATCGAAGTATTCAGTCAATAGGTTTTTTATTAATATTTGTAAAATGTCTTTATTATGTTAGAGTAGGTAGAGTGTCTTTATACGACGTTAGCTCTACCTACTGTATTATCTAGAAAAAAAAAACGTAAAATTTACCACAACAGAACAAAAAATCAAATCGAACCCACAATCGCTGCGCAGTAAGGAGCATACATCCCAACAAACAAACAAAAAGAGCAAACTTAACACAAGTGTGTACGTGTTCAGAGTTGGTAGTATAATATTATTTGGGCGAGTATAAGCGCGAATCAGTGCTCGCGACGAGTGGAATATTAATAACTGTACGCTAATAAGCGGGTGTGTTCTCTCTTCTATAATTGATCTATAGGTATGTATATAAATGTGTATCACTGTAATGCGACGGTTGTGGGTTCGATCCCCACTGGAAGGAATGAATTATTATTTATTAATATTATCATTTCTTCGCTCTGGCACCAAGTTCTCGAAAAAAATCGGCGGCGGCGGGAAAAGAAGTAGGGAATATATGTGGGATAAAGCGTGAAGCTGATTTATTTTTTATGTATAAACAAGATTGAGTTCCGACTGTAAACTCGATAGATTGTGGGTTCAATTTCGACTGGAGGCAAGCTCTGGTTCCACGGAGCAAAGCGCGGCTTTGAGTTCCGCTACTCAACGCGTAATTCCTCGAGAATTCGGGGAACCGAGGGAAACGGAAGTGTCCTAGGAACGCAGTGTATTAACACTAGGATCCCAGGTTCCCACCGGCTACTCTGCTATATGCGGGATTCAGCGTAAAACTAAAAAATATATTCACTTTTACTAAACTAGCTAGTACCGGCGACCTCTCTACAATGGTCGAAGGGAAGTAAATAAGAATTGTGTATGACACTTTCTGAATAACCGAGGTATTTCTGACAAAAAGATTCAGTAACTTACATCGAAACGATTAATAATACCTATACATACTTATCGTATTTCTTATTTTCCTATAAAAAACACCAGAGGAAGAGACATATTTAATCTTGACTTAAAAGGATAAATAAAAAAAAGCCAAAATAAAACGCTAAAAAATATACAAATAACTAGAAGAGCAGATGATTTTTAAACGACTGAAACTATTTTCTTGAATGCAAAAAGACTCGATCAAGTCACGAATTAAAAAAAAACTAGATTAAGTTCGGTTCAATGGTTTGGGAGTTACGGTGCTACAGGCTACTACACACACAGATAAATCAAAATATAATAGTATTTGTTTGTATGGAGTGATATATCACTAACTTAGTGAAGTTAGTGATCAACATTTGAATAGTGAGTAGTGTGTCCCACAATCCAAAAATAAAACACAAGACACAAAAAGAAAAAAAAGAAATAATAACAAAACAATAAACATATAACAGAAACAGCCAACAAAACTATTCGTATATACGTTATTGGGCATCTCCGAGCATCTTGAACCAATAAGGGCCACTAGTGGAACAATTGTGCACCCTGCATTATAAGTACGGTAGGGTTGAGCACGTCGCAAGTTGCCGGTACGAATCCATAATACTGCGAATCGAATTGTGCCAGTTCCGTCACGGATTGTATGAGGTACATCTGGAATGATATTCGTTGATAATTTTAATCACTTTATTTGTGATTTCCTATTGTACCGTTACTCCTCGTCGTTAGCTTTGTAGCAGGGTAGGATTAGGGAACCTAGGTTTAGACACTCCATTCACAACTTTCGACTGAATTTTCGAGACACTGCGTGTGGAGTTTTTTTACAATAGTTTAGATAATTCCATCAACTCTACATATATACATACATTATAATAACCTACATATCTTATATACTAAAGCGGATTCTATTACTCAATACACAATGTGCTCGAAAATTGTGCGGTGCGTGTAGAACGGAGTGTCTTAACTCTGGTTTCCCCCTGCCTACCATGCTATATGCGGAACTATTATCTATTTTATATATGTACATATGGACCTGCTATATGAAAAAAAAATATATAAAAGCTCCCTAATATAAAAAAATCTTCCTAACTTGGCCAAAAAAAAAAACCAATCCATATTAATTTAAAGGGTAAAAGTAACATTGGAAACGCACAGCTCTCGTGTCGTCTATCGATCTTCGCGGAGAAAACAAATTAACGTGGAAGTTCCAACTTACAAGAGACAATTGTAGTACGTGATAGATATATATTATACAGCGTGTTCTGACTTTCAAATTTGTACTAGCATTGCCTATTATGGCAGCCTTCAAGGGTTCAATTCCTTTTTATTCTGAGTATAATTTTGTAAAGATAACAAAAAATAATAATTCAATATCCTAAAAGTTATCATTTGTTCAAAGAAATGATAATTTTTACGAATTAAATATACTTTTTAATCAACTATTAATTATGTTTTTGATTTGGGACATTTGATTCTGCCACTTAACAATTTGAATTCGAGTCTAAAAAGGAGAACGGAGTGTCTTGACAGAAAAATATCTCTGCCAACCGCTCGATACAAGACAAAGCGTGAAGCTATAAGATATCATGGTGAGCAACATCTCTAAATGGGCCAAAAGTTAATAAATATATAATATATTTACTATCATAATAAAATACCGAATACGTAAGAAAAAATACGATATGAACTTAAAACACTAGCAATAGGTTTAAAAAAATATGCCAAAAAACACCCTGTTTCCCTTCCAGACACAACAATTACACTGCAAAATGTTGAGATCCTTACAAAATAAAAAAAAAACTAAACAAAATTCTATGCAGCGTAGGAACCTAACTTAGAGGACTTCACGTTATATTTAAGCACTACCGCACTAAGTACTTAAATAGGAGTGGCGTTTAAAATGCTCAAGTAAAAGTATACTTACACCGACAACAGTTGGTTGTACGTTTTCATTTTATCTTCGGACAAATTGTGGAATAAACCAAAAAAAGTGTAGTGACTCGGCTCTCTTTTCTTAATTGATTGCTTAACTTAGCATATATTACAGGGTAGACAGAGGTTACACAGTGTTAAGACACTGCTTTTCCCACGGACCGCCCAATTTTCAATCAGAGCGAGAATATGAAAATAATTTATTCACCTGAGTGGAAATTGAAGCTATAACTATCGCGTTTACAATCAGACGCTGTGCTGCTGCGTCATTTGGTAAGCAATTTCCTGATTATTAATGCCCAAGATTTCATGAAGAAATGTAGGTTTTACAATACCGTAAAGTTCGACGATGTTGAATCAAACACCGTAGACTTACCTGTAAACAAATAAAACATATTTATTATGTGATACTAATAAAAACACATGTATTTAATCTTTTATTTAAAATTACCTATATATTCGTATAGTTAAGAAAAAAGCTTAAGTATCGACCAGCTCGTGTCTTTTTAAGGAATACCGCACGACGAGACAACTAAATCTTGTAAAATACAGCGTATATGCTTAGATTTTACGTTTAAAAGCTTTGCATTATGTTTATAATGTCAATTTTAAGTGACTAATCACTACAGTCTGGTGGCTTACATTAGGTTCTCTGTGCTCACCTTGGGATGCGAGATAAAGACTGAAGCTGAAAAAAAATTGGGTATTCCGTAAAAAAATTGTTACTTTTTTTGGCTGTACACTGTACCCCGTGCGAAGGAAAGTAGGTTATTTAAACTAATTTGAAATA
>DWAO01000672.1:0-23379 GCA_018230605.1 Heliconius congener | reverse complement strand
ACACCACCAGTACCAGGATGATCCTATTCTAGGCCGGGATCACACGGCACAAAACGGCTACTTGTTCGAATTGTAAAATTATGTTTGTTTAGGATTGTCCATTTTATCATGCTCGTTTCTTTTGATTGCGTTGTCTTACAAGCTTGATTTTGTTTGTGTCTCAAGGGACTATTAGAATATGAATATTTTTGATATAAATTTGAGCTTGATACCACCACGCGACCTCCAGATAAATAGTCCTGACGGACAGCTGAACAGTAAAGTGATCCTATTAGTGTTCGGTTTTTAAGTTGTGAGGTGCGGAATCTTAAAAATTGGAAGTATATGAAAATAATATTGAGAAACTATATTTAGGATGAATGCGTAAATTATAATTATATATTCTATAATATACAAACATCTTTTGATATTTGAAGCTCGCCTAATAATTGTTTAGAGGTTAACCTAACAGTTTCACAACTAGTTGACAAGGCAACTTTAGTGCTTAGAATTATATGACTGACATTACGATTATAAATAATGTGGAAATACATACTCGTACATATTTGTAATGTATTTTGTCATTGAATAGCTATATTAATAATAATAATTTCTGTTTGTCTTAAAAGGCTTAATTTATTTTTATTTATGGAAAAATATCGGCCAATAATATACAAAATCGCGTTTGTTGTATGTGATCCAATTTAAATGTTTATTTTATTCTACTTTTTGGTATTTGTTGTTATAGCGGCAACAGAAATACGTAATCGGTAATAATTTCAACTGTCTATTTACCACGGAAACTACACGGACACTACAAGACGGACAGACAGCGTAGTCTTAGTAGTAGGGTCCCGTCTTATTTTGAATACGAAACCCTAATTAACTACTACTAATCAAGTTAGCGTAGACAGTTTAGGCACTGGCTTTTCGAGAGCGTGATGTGAGTCGGAACTCAACGCCGCGCTTTTCCTATAGATAATAATTGATTTTAAAAATGTCCAAGACATCAATTGTCAAGGCAGCCTCCCGAGTCGCACTCAACTTCCCTTACAGCTTGTCAAGACTTACATTTTACCTATAATTTATATCTACTCTATGTTCATAACTCACGAAATAGTTGACAAATGAATTAATGCTGGTTTTGTGAGATACGTTCTAACTCGAATATTTATTATGCGCCACGTTGGTATATAATAGAGGCTGTCGTGACACAAGACACAAGGCAGACAAGCTCTATTCGTTCGATTCCCACTCAAGGGAATGAAATTTATGATATTTTCACTTCTCCCGTCTGGCCACTTAATAAGATTAGAGGTTCATATTACTTGTGATATCTCTTGATAACTTATTTAACACACAATGCTCCCAGAATTCGGCGCATCGTATAGGGAACGGAAGTGTCTTAATGGGAACGGAGTGTCTTAACACTAGGTTCCCGCTGCCTACACTGCTTTTGAAAAATATGATACCATTCATATTTTTCAAAGCAGTGAAGGCAGCGGAAACGGCCCCCTACTATCCATTTCCAGATATTTTAAAATGCTCCAAGAAGGAATGGAAAGTAAGGAACGTAGTGTCTTAACACTAATTTCCCTTTGGATATCCTGCCATGCGAGAAATAGCGTGAACCTGTCATCAATATAGACGTTGCATCCTTACACCAATAGACAAAAGGGTAAAGAAAAAAAAAAAAGAATATCTTTAATGAAGCCGAGACATTGAGACAGATGAAGAAGGGCTTACATTATTATTATCACCATATTGAAATATTGCAAAAACTAGAGGAACAAGTTCAAATCTTGATGCGTTGTTTTTATTCTATATATTCTGTATATTGAGGCTGTTGTCTAATTATAAACGCGACGACAATGGGTTTGATTTCCAATCGGTGAAGTGAATTATTTTCATTCACTCGCTCTGGTAACAAGACAAAGTGCGGCGTTGTCTAAAAATTAGCGGAAAAAGACGAGCGGAGTTTCTCTCTGCCTATCTTGATATATGCAGGATACAGCGTGAAGCGGATATTTAAATGAGTATTTTTTAAATATTGTATTATAAAATTATGTGAAATAGATGAAAGCAAACATGAGGTTTCTATTGCAATATTCAATAACGATGTAAGTAACTTTACACTAGCAAAATTATATAGCCCTAAATTATTGAGATGTACACAAATTATGTAATTTCTAGTATGTTTCCGTTAAATGGAAATAACGATGGTACAACACTATCTCTAGTGAAGTCTCGTAAAGTGTGTATTCGCAATATTGGAGAATATTTCGTTATTAAAATGAATAGTGAATATTTTGTTCTATTTATATATCTACTGCTTTATTTTTTATTTTTTTAAGAAAATATAACTCAGTGGTCTTTTCCGTTCAGACAGAATAATTGAGTTAAATTCCTTTTAATTATTTTCGTAAAAAAATCATGGGGTACATAGTGTCAATAGATCGCTTAAGAAAATTTTTAAAGTATTACTTTTAGAGTTCCGTACCTTTTAATTAAAAAAACGAACCCTAATAAATTCCTAAGAAAAAGCGTATTTCTACATTTACTTAAAAAAATATATGGATATTTATGTCGCAAAACAATTGTATTTTTCGACCCTATGAAGGGAATTAAAATAAATAGGGTACTTCCGGTTGACCTACACTCCTAAAATTATGAAATTTGGCAGCCAGCATCAGGAAATTCAGGAAATAATACAATTGTGGTTAAATTCTAATAAATGATAGCCTCAAAAGGGGTAAAATTTGGTATTAAAGCCGCTAATTCAATTGTAGTATCTAATGAGAGGGCTCTGCCGAAACTTGGATTGAAAAAACTCGAGACCTCCCATTTTTATACGTGGGCGAGCTCGACTCGTGCTGGTTCGGTTTTTTTAATAATATTACTTTTATAATTTTTTTAACAAAAGCGAATTTTTCATCTGTTATTTATTTATATTTATATGCGAGATACAGCGTGCAGCTGCATTATATATAACTCAGTTGGTAGAGGGAACCTAGTGTTAAGTCACCCGAGACTATTCGTGTCGAGTGGCGAAACTGAAACTCCACTTTTTGTTTTCTTACTAGAGGAAAAAAAATCCATTCCCGAGTCTAAATCGAACTTACAACCATCGCATTCACAGACGCTGTGCAATGCCATGACGGTTTTATTGTACGACAGTTTTTTTTCTTATTTTTTCATAATAAGTAGCTGTTATAAACAAAACAAAGAAACTTTACCATTCAACTGTTTTTTTTTCTATTTATGATAAAAAGACTCCAAAAACTCACTTTCGTTTGTATAATATATAAGTTATTTTATAATGCTTTTTTGTGTCGAGGCGAAGTGCGGTGTTTAGTTCCGCCTCTCAACACGCAATGCCTCCAGATTTTGGCGGAAACTGGGCAATGGAGAGTGTTAACACTCCCTCTACCTACCCTGTTGTGTGCAGGATACAGTATAAAACTGATTTTTTATTTATTTTTGTGGAAGCTTTCTTAAAGACTGACTGGTTTTTTAATATTAATTCTAACTTGATAAAATAAATAATAAAAAAATTAATAAATATAATCTCTTTCCCACAGCCTCCACCAATTCCCGGCATGAGGCCGCCTCTAGGTTCCCCCGGAGGTCCCGTCCCGGCGCCGAAGTCGTCAATGGGCTTCGTAATGCCAATATACACTATATGTATATTGATATTCTTCGTGTATACGCTTAGTAAGGTGAATTGGGCTACTGTTATTATTTTTAAATGTCTCATGTATTTTTTAGATTTTGAATAAAATTACAGGAAAATAATTATTATATCCAAGGTAGGGGGCCAGTCATGGCGCAGCGGCACGAAGTGTGACTATGAAATCGACTGGTTGTGGGTTCGGTCCCCACTCGAAGAGAAGATTGAATATTTACTTAAATTTATATTTCCATTTCTTCGCTCTGGTGTCGAGGCATAGTGCGGCGTTGAGTTCTGCCACTCAACACGCAATACCTCCAAAATTCGTCAGAAAGTGGGGAACGGAGTGTCTCAAACTCAACACACAATGCCTCAAGAATTGCGCGGAAAATGGGAAACGGAGTATCTTACCATTAGGTTCCCTCTGCCTACTGTGTGCAGGATACAGCGTGAAACTGATTTATTAAATATTAATTTCAAATAGATATTCTTCAAACGCGCCGTATCGCCCTACGAGCATGTAGCACCCGATCCTCAGTTCCGGAGACGTGTGTTCAGAGATGACTCCAGGGCGTCACCAGATCAATTAGGTAAGTTATTGTTTATTATTCTTCTTTATGCTAAAAAGCATATTTTTGATGAAAACTTTACTTCAAAAAGAAATTATCGTTTTCTTTAAGAGTGGCTTAAACATCTCGTGGATGAACGTTGATGGTTATCTTACAAGTATACATATTTCTATCCCGCTTATAGTACGTAGCAGGTACGTAGGAACCTGGGTACCTAGAGTTAAGATAATTTGTTTCTCTCGTTAGGCGTTAAGTGACGGAATTCAACGCCGTGATTTACCTCATTATCAGAGTGATGATGCAAATATACAACATTTCATTCCTCTAGTGCAGGGGGTCCCAACCTTTTCTTAATCAAGGACCACTTTTATATTATTTTTGGTAGCAGGGACCACTATACATGTAGGTATAATAATCAAAGAGAACCATCCCCTAATTCAAAGTCATAAAATTATAATCGTTCGCTGACCATATTGAGGCTTCTGCGGACCATTAGTGGTCCGCGGACCACTTTTGGGAACTAGTGCTCTCATGGGAACCTACAACGTTTGTGTCCCTGCTCCACGACTGCCCTCTGAATATTTTTTTAATTAGATTTATTTTCACTTAACGCATGCGCAGGTCACAGAGAAGCGGATACCAGTGAGTATATAAATATTATTAAAAAACACATTAAATACGGTTAATACTAATTATTTAGAGGAAAAAACTTAGTTGATAAAAGTTTTTGATAACAAAAATATATTGCAATAATACATAATGTTAGAATATTATTAAATTATAAAATTACGTGTTACACTTAAAATTGGTAATGTAGACAGTTAAATAAAAATTTCAAGTAGGGCTCCAAGTCTTAAAAAATAAGTCTCAGGTTTAAAAAAAATGATTTTTTTATATATTAGGAATTAATATCTGTTAGTATATCGTTCAGACGCATTCTAGCGACGATTTACGGCGGCACAAAGTATTTTTTTTTTAAAATCACATTTGGCATTTGATTTACACGTTTCGTCCACATTTTCAGAAGTGAGCAGTGAGAACCTAGTGTTAAAATACTCCGTTCTTAATTTATTTATTACATCACAATAAAAAAACTGTCAATTTCTAAAAATATATGTAAGTTACAAAGCATATACTTACATAATATAAATAATTTACAAAGGGGACGCCGAGCTCGCCGCCCTGAGAGCCCGTTTGGCGGAAACGGAACGGGCAATGCAAAGAATTGTTGGACAACTCGCGAGGCGCGACGCGGTATATTACTAGTCTATACTTTTCTATTTGGTATCCCTTTGATTAAGAAATTAACAATAGTAATTATTACATTTAATTTATTTATTCGTGCTATATAGAGTCTATTGGATCCTATATGTTATTGAGACATTGATCTAGTAACTAAAATATGATAAAAGAAACGACATAAAAAAAGTATGTAAATTGCTTAGTAACTCTTACTTGTTTAAATACCATAATGTGGAGTTTTCGATATTTAGACTTTTTATCTTTGATCAATATCGGCCATGTGCAGTGACAACTTCGTAAATGCAAAATATATTTTTTTAATTTTAATGTTTAAGCATTAAATGGTCTACTGAAGTACTAATATAATTATCATTAATAAACTTACTCTAAATACTACCTTAGTAGTGTCTCGACATAAATGGTAAACAACCCTTCCTTAGCATTCGGGAAAAAGAACCTTAACTAAAAATATATGTTTTTATAAATTCTAAAGCTCTTATTTATAAATTGTTCTCATTGATCAATTTTGGGGGCCGGTTTCGTTCGTAAATATGTAATTTATTAATGTAAACGGCATCTCTAGATCGGTCTCAAGACTTGAGAGCGATTTTTAAATACGGAGCTTCATGTTACACTTTTACACCACTGGTGACTAGCCGCTGCTCTGCATGCTTTTAACTTTAAACGATACTTGTCATATTATATATTATGTTGTGTGTCCTATGCCTTTGAAGATATTTATGATATTTATTATACAAACTTCTATTAAAACAAAGAGAAAGAAAATTATTTATGAAGCCCAGTTCTTAAGTAATAGTAAATTAGCAATTTCCTAGTACCCTTTATAAAATAGAAAGTTAATATTTAAAAGTACCTTGGCAAAACCCTTAAACTAAATAACATGTATTGTTATGAAATAACGACACAATTACGAGATTGTCCCTGTATAGCGTCGATATCTTATGCATTTAATACAATAATTTATAAAAGGGATATCAAATTGACTATCGTTGTTAGACGTGTCTCTTTCACACTTACAGCATTAGAAAGAGCCAGATGCTACGAATGTATCCTTAGGTGTTTAATATTCGCTTGCGGCATGGTGACCGTTTTGTTTGGTGGTACTTACACATATATATACGTACTAATACCACCGCAGCTACTGATTTGGTGGTGGTAAGTACAGGTTTTAGGGTATGTAATTTTATTCAAAACATAACCTAAAAGAAAGATTCTTGTAAATGATTTTGTGACATTTTGATTGTTGTTTACCTTGTTTGCTGATTATTGTCAGTTTTTGCTTTCTTAGTTTGTTTATAGTCCTACGAAAATATGTATTTGAAATTAAAAGCCTAGGTAAATTTTCTATTAAATAATATAACCTAGCCAACAATTGAAAACCGCCAAATATATAGCTGCGATGGCATTAGTATATATGGAAGTACCTGTTTGATTTTTGTTTAGTGTAGTTAGAAAAAGAAAATTTGTATACATAAATATCTAATTTACAAAAAAAAATGCAACTACTGTATTCTTAATTTCTGAAAAAGAAAAAAGAAATTTAAAGTAACCTAATAATGTCTTTGAATAACTTATACTATATTATACAAAAAAAAGTGATCAATATTAAATTTTAATAGTATCTTTAAGTTACGAAATTGAACCCTCCAAAATAATGTAAATTAAATAATGTTTATTAGAGGCATCAACGATATGTATTTAACTGAAAATTTAAAAATAATTTTATCGTAACTAAACAATCTATCAAGAACTCGGTCTACAGTTTGGCGGCCATCCAGACAGTATGCACGGTCGGACTATTTTAGTCTTCGCGTCCTTCGTTATTTGTTTCTCTCAAAGTTTTATTTTTATATTTCATTGCCATTATTACATAATCTTTGTTTACATTTAAAATGTGCATTTTATTGGTATCTATGGCAGAAATATGGCTTGTGAAATTTAAAAAGAACAAATGTAATTTACATAGCAAGCACAATTACAGATAATAAACGTGTTATAAATTAAATATAGGTAAATTATAATACAACGAAATATGATGAACTCTTAAATTACTATTAATTTCTAGAAGGAAAAAGTATATGGACCGTCATAAAACTACTTGATTGTGTTTTAACTGTCGAAACGTAACAGGATACATAAATCTAAATATAAAAATATTGTTAAGTACTCATTGTACAGCCAAGGACTTTACGATCTAACAGTGGTTCTCTATTAATTCCAATTTGTGTCCCTTTTTCTAGAATGAAAGAAAAAAAAAATTGTAACTAATTTCCTACTTTTTCAATGATATACAATGATTTTGATCCTACAATGTTTATAACATAATATATGTGCTAATACAATGTATATACATTGTCCCTACAAAAAAATTTAACAAAGAATTTTAATAAAGATTTATAAATGTTACATCTTAGTTAAAAAATTACTGGTTTTCCCTAGAACTGTGTTCGAATCTAGGTCTAATTGCTATGACATAAAAAGAAATTATAACAAATTTTAATACAATCTTGTCGGCCGACAGTTGTATCGGCAATATCTGGTCTGGTAGCGGAGGTCAACCAGCAGATGGAGGCGAGCTACACTCAAAACCAACGACAGGTGGCTCTGCATGCTCACCCATCATCATGTGGAAATGCTCCTTTCATAGCTTTACCATATTTATTTTGATTAATTTTTATATCATTTCTTCATTTGATTTTTACTCTAAGTAATAAATCGTCTTTTATTCTTGTTTACTTGTCACCCTTTTGTTGTAGAATACTAATTGTTTTAGATGTGTAGTTTTTTTTAAGTTTTAAACTGCCTCAATGTTGGTGGTACCTTTTTTTTTGTTGGCGGTTATTTAGCTTATCTGTGGTAACTTGCCTAATGGATAAATTAAAGATATATATTTGCCACAAACATCCTGGAAGTCAATTTACAATTAAAATAAAAATTTTGTATATTTCAAATCATGTAGTGGTATTTCTTATGATTAAACTTTTGCAGAAATTTTATTTATACTTACTCTTTTCGACCTTATTTTTATTAATCTGTTCTTTAGATTATTTTTGTTACAATGTACCTTTATTCATTAAAATCGTACGCTATTTTCTTTTAAATCGTGTTCCTTTTGCAAAATCTAAATTTATCATAAAATCACGATCAACGTTGTTGGCACAGTAAATCTGATTATGAAGGGAATGCCTTAAAATACCTTTTGGCAGTATAAAGTGTAGTAGAAATTTATTAATAATTCGCTCATTTATTTCTGTTGGCATTTCCATTGCGTTTTCCTTCTATTTATTTTGTGTTTTCACCACATTTTTTTTAATGTTCGCTGTTCATCTGTCTGTTTGTTCTAAGCTACCTGGCTTAACGGCATACTAAACTTAATTTTTGATATCTTAACTAATTGATTATAATTAAACTCTAAAAAAATATATCATAATTAAGAGAAAATATAACCTAATAAGAAAAAATACGTCAAAATATAACTAGTTACTAAGTGTTTTATTTAGTATTTCGCTTGATTATAAAAGTAAATAGACTACTTTATAATTTCTAAGCTTTTGCAGATTTGGCTGTTTGGTAGATTTGTTAGTGTGACCTGAATAGTATTTAGTGTTTATATAACCTTTTTTGTCCTGATATTTTTTTCTTTTTAGTAAAATTTGCGTTTAGATATTTGATCGAATATAGAAGATGTTTTAAGTTGAATTGAGTTTGAGTTGTAGATATTGGCTTTTTATACATTACTTTCTATTTAAAAACTTGCTGGCAATGATAGTAATTTTGCCTTTATCTCTTTCATAGGAAGCACAGGATAATGCTCGCCCTTACACTAATGGAACTATTCTCTTGAATAGTGGTCCTGTTCACATAGTCGCTAGTGAATATCGGGAAACCAAAGAAAAAACTCCTGAACCACAAAAAGAAGCCTCTCCTGAGAAATTGGAACCACAACAAAATGTAGATAAAAGTAGCGGAAAGATTGACTTAGAAACCTCTGCAGAAAAAGTTCAAGATGATATAGAAAAATATACTAATGTTATTAAGTCAAATGAAAACGATGAAAAAAAAGTTATTGCGCAAGAAAAAGATGACGAAAAGTCAGCAGAAGTTAATGTAAATGAAACGAACAAAAGTGTGCCACAAGAATCTGTTGAACAATCTGAGCTAATTAAAGTAGAAGAAAACGATTTACAAAAAGAAAAAGAGTTAGAGGAAGCTGCTAAAGAATATGACAACTTTGACATATCAAAAGTATCAAACGAAAATATTGTTGTAGAATCTCTCGCTAAGGATATTGATGATTCTGAACAAGTGAAACATGAGGAACAACCTGTAGTTGAAGATATTGAAGAAATCAATAATGTTTTACAATCAGATGAAGTGGAGAAGCAAGACTTAGCAAAAGTAGCAGATGATTTCTTAAATGAAGAAATAAAAGAAGAAGAAAAACAAAGAGAAACAACACCAGAGTTACTTGAAGAGGCCATCAAAGAAGATTCACCGGTAGTGGATGAGAACGTAGAGGAAAATCAAAGTGTAAAGGTATGTAAGTTTAGAGTTTAGTTTTTATTACTTGTTACCTAAATACATAGGTCTATACATGAATAATTGTGGCGTTGAGTTCAGAGTGAAAAAAAAAATAACTTGCGAGCTTGAACACAATTTATGTTCACTTTTTTCCTACTATGAATATTGAAATACTATTAGTATCAAAAAAATCAACTATTCAACAAATTGATACCTAAAAACATTTCTAACTTCATTTCAAACCATTTATTTTCTAGGTTAAACTAGAGAAAAATTAAAAAATCTCGGTTTCCTTTCAATTTTACTTTTAGTTATGGTTTAACCCAAACATACAAGTTAATCGGTAAACCACTTTATATCCGGCAATTAGTAAGTTATTAACATATTGCGTTAACCAAATATTTCCAGGTAATCGCTAAACCATACATTTTTATTCATACTTACTTATTATCAGGTAATCGGCATGGAGTTAACGGCTCATCCAGCTGACGGCGGTGCCTACAAACCGGACCTGCCCAAACCGTTACCGCCAAAACCGGTAAGACCGTATATCAATGTAGTACACGTAGTTCAGACTTTGTATGATTGATGTTGTAGTTGCATGAAATGTTGCATATAATGAAATAAAATGGTCAAGTGCGAGTCGGTCTCATCCACTAAAGGTTCTGTTGACCTACTATATTTCATGATGATAGGCCAACAAGAACTTGACTTATAGAAGTTGACAAACTAAATGTATGCACAAAATTTTCTTGAATTGAACTACAAAATATATCGTTGTAATGGTTTTTACTATGATATACCCATAAATTTTTAATCACTTTTTTATTTTTTCCTTCGTTTCTTTTCATAATGCATTGTTCTCCCTAGTTGGAAAATTTCATAGTTGTAATGTTAAAAATGACCCTATAGATATTGATGACGCGGCGACTTAAAAGCTTATTTATTTTAATACTCCTAGGGACGGTAGATCTCGATATTAATTTAAGTTTAATATCTGCACGGGATCTTGAGATAAATTCTTCTCAAGTTCTCAAAGTTCTTGTCAAGCAAATAAATGAATTTCTATAAATTTTTTACAAATCAACTTTGACAACAAATAAAATTTTTTACAGAATTTTATTATTATTTAAATATTATAATGTTTTATTATAACATTAAATTAATATAACTATTATTTCTATCTTCTAACAATAAAATAAAATTGCATTAGGATTATTCAAATGTGTTTTCCTCTTTCATAATTAAGATCCTGAAACAGCATGATGCATAAATTTTAGATTGTAATTAATAAACTAAAAAAAAAACGAATGTACAAAATTAATAGGAATATTACATTCCAGTTTAATTTAACTCAAATTTTTGTATGTTATTTCTTTTGTTGTTTCTGGTTGTAGTTAATGTTGTCTAATTAAATATATATGCTTTTTCTACAGTCATTTTGAAAATATAGTATTTTTCAATTTTTACTTCATGCAATAAAAAATAAAATATATATATATAGTTTTTCAGTTGTATTCATTCATTCTAACATTCCTTAATATATTAACAAAACCATCGCTAATTTTATTTTTTATTGCATGAAGTAAAAATTTAAAAATACTATATTTTCAAAATGACTGTAGAAAAAGTGAAGTAAGACTATTATTACTATATTGAAAAAAAATTGCGAAAATTTAAAAAAAATGCAGAATTGAAAAACAAAATTAAAAAAGTGTTCTCTCCGGCGGGGAATCGAACCCCGGTCTCCCGCGTGACAGGCGGGGATACTTACCACTATACTACCGAAGACGTGATAGGTTTAATGGAATTAAGATACACAAGTGAGGTTGTTGAGTTTCTCATTATTTTAAGATAAAAAAATCTTTAATAATTTAATTATTTATATGCAATTTTAACGGTACCGGTAATAACATTTTTAATATAATTAAATAAAAGTCAATTAATATCATTGTTACCAAAATTTTAATCAGATTTTCACATATTATATATATTTAATCTGTGAAAATCAAATTTAAATACAACCATGTCAAAATGAATATTTGCAATAAAAAAAATAATAATAATTAATTATAAGCAAAATAAATATAATTTCAGCACGAAGCTGACGATGTGAAGTCAATATTCCTCGAAACGGAAATTCCACAACAATCGCGTGTTCTAATTGCGGACTTCGAACAGAACGACGGGGCGAAACCCGAGCCCAGAGATAGGGCTCCGGTGAGTTATATAATTATTTTCTTCCTTTATATTTCTATTACAAAAAACCTTTTTATTTCTATTTAATTAAAATGTAAAAGCGCAGTACACCCAACATAGTAACAAAGATCCTAATTTCGGCGAAAAAAGAGGAATGGAGTGTCTTGACACTTTTAGAGTTTAGGTTTCCTCTGTCTACCCTGCTGTGAGCAGGATACAGCACCGAGCTGATTTTTTATGTATTTTAAAGATTATTAGATTATATTCTTGAAGTAAGAATAATTCTCATATTTATTGAAATAAATTTTTGCCCGTCGGCGCTTCTTCTATTTGTACTCAAGCTAATAATTAAATAAAAAAAATAACATTTTATTTTATTTTATATATAAATATCTAACAATTTTTTTTATAGTACAACAGTACAGATAGCAAAAAAATACTTCTTTCTTTTAATTTGTAGTTGGTGGTTAGCGGGAAGATCACACTCTCGCTGATACAAGACGCGCCGCGCGACACTCCTGACAGAGATCTAGGTATTATAACTCATGTTTTTCAATTCATATCATTATAAATATATCGCGACCAGTTGTGGCGCAGGGCCGCAAGCGTGTGACTGTAAACGTGACAGGTTGTGGGTTCAATTCCCACACGAGAAAATGAAATGTTTAAAATTTTTGTTTCTTCGCTATGGTATCGAGTTGAGTTCTGCCTTTCAACATTCAATGCCTAGAGAATTTGGTGGAAACGGAGTGTCTTAACATTAGGCTCCCGATCTACCTAGGGAGCCTACTGTTAAGATACTTCGTTCTTAATTTTCCGCTCAATTTTCAAGGCATTGCGTGTCAAGTGGCGGAATTGAACGCCGCGCATTATTCTATTCAACATTATTTATGAAATATAATGTTCTACGTAATTTTTATTTCAGAATCAACGGTAGATGATTTCACAACGGCGAGTGGGTTCACGCAACCGGCGGCCGAGGTACAATCTTTTTTAAAATATTTTATACATAGTTATATAATTTTAGAAACCAGACTAGACCAGACAGACTAGACCAGAGTGGAGAAATGAAAATCATTTTTAAATAATCATTTCCCGAGTAGGAATCGAACTCACTGTCAGCACAACCGGATGAACATTTGACAATCAAACGCCATCCTACACCATCAATAAGACCTGTAAATCTTTTAAACTAATAAAAAAATATATATTTTAGAATAATGACCAAAATACTGTAGTACTTTCTGATACGACGTTTCTTATATAATTTCATGGGTACTTCACTGACGGTACTTGGCAATACATTATTGTGAGACAGTATAAGTGCGGGTTCACTTCCTGTGAGTTCCCGACTGTAACGTGGGTGCCAGGATACGACTGCTATAATATATAAAAAAATACTCTTTACAGAAAGAAGACGATTTATCTGAGGAAGAAGAAATTGAAGAAATCGAAGAAATAGAAGAGATTGAGGAGGAGGAAGAAGTAGAAGAAGAACCAATTATTAAGAAAAAATGAACTGATAGCGTTAGGAAGGATGGGAGGCTAGTTGTGTATGTGTTGATTGGATTTTCGTACAAACAGACAAACATATAGACCGATCAACAGGGAAACTATCAAACACACATTTAAAAGAATTAAAATGATATTCAATTTTCTTTATGACAATTTTTTAATGTAAATATATTTAACGTTTTTTATTTCTTCAGATTCAGAGATATACAGATAAGGAGTCTCAAAAGTTCATTTTTATTTTATCTGTTAATTTAATAAATTAAAAATAATTATAGTTTTTTTTCTAACGAGTCATTCATACTTGCAATGTTTAATATAAATCTAAACCAATACATACGTCGCTGGCCTCGGTATAGTTTTCTACGTAATGGATATACAATTTTAAATATACGTAGTTTTTATCTTAACTTAGTGGAATTTACATTATACTCTGTGTAATTAAAAAAATATTAACCGCCATTTTGATGATAGAACATATATTTATTTTTAACTATAAATTCCTATTAATGTTGTAATAATATTACAGATTCCTTAATATTCTCACAAGGAATGAGCGTTTTATTATATTCTATCAATTTTTTTTATATTATATCTGTGCTTTCCTTAAAAAAAATAGAAAATTCAAATTTGAACTGAAACAAATAAAAATTTGTTTCAGTTCAAAAAAAAATTTTTAAAAAAAATTAAGTTACGAATTTATTGGAACTTCGACTGGTGTTCTGTTCATGTGCCAAAATTTATTAGAGAATTTTTTTATGACAATTTTAAATTAAATAAATTTTGACGGTTTTAAATTAAACTTATATACGAGTCATGTTTTTTAAATTTAACAGCAATATTTAGTTATTGGGACTTAATTGATTATTTAGTTATGATCTAATATGATCTAAAATAATAGTAATACTATAGTATGAAAACACGTTTTATTTTATTTCCCAAATATAAATCTGAATGTTGATTGCGTTATTTACTTCGTTGTATACGTAGTCGTACATAACATGTACGCCTTCCAAAACTATACTCTTTTTGCAATTTTGTTATCTTTTGTATCACATAATTAAATAAAAAAAATATATAATGGGTAGACTTTACTTCTTTACTTTAGACATGATTAAATTCTATTATATTGTAATGAGTGTTAAGTAGGAAAAATAATTGTGATTATTTCTAGTCAAATTATTAAAAGTTGGCATTTCTGTTTATAATATTTGAATGTTGTTTCTTTGAAATTTATAATATGTTTCTTCTTTATTGTTAAACTTTTGATGAGAAATAACTGTTTATTGCACTTTTGTAAATGTTACATAGATACAAATGTGAAATTAAATATAGATTTATAGATTATTTCAATTAAAACTAAAGAGGCAGTTTCATGCTTTTTCCCGCAGCAGAATAGATAAAACTGACATAGTGTTAAGACACTCCGTTCCCCACAGTTTTAGGACCATTCCACGTTCAGTGGCGGAACTTAACGCCGCTTATTCAAATTAGTGTTAATCATCATTATTAGGTAGTGGGATAACGTCTGACTGTAAAAACGATAGTTTTGGGTTCGATCATCACTGAGAATTGATTGCATATAATTTTATGTTGCCAGCTGCAATAGACGAAGCGTGGCGTTGAATGTTGCCGTAGGTAAAAACGTGAAACTGCAATAAAATAATTGAATTATGTCATATAGCGAGTACTTACAGCTAAAATAATATTTGCCATAAAAAAATAGCAAGAAATAATAAAAATTAACACTTAATTTTGTAAATGCTTGGACCATAATGTTCAAAGTTTGACAGATTCAATAATAAATTATTATGATTTTCTAGTTCCAGCGTGGCTTCTTGAACTTCTGCATTTAATTCACCTTTTTATGCCTGTTTGCTTCACTTTCTAAACTGTAATAGATTATTTGAATAAAATATTTAGTTTTTTTTACTTGTTATTTCTATAAGAATGCACTATTTTCTTTATAACTTTTTCTTTATATTTGTAATTACATGTATAATGTATGAAAATGGAATTATTTCAATGAACACATGGACATTCCTTTTCGTGTGAGCAGAAATTAAATAAAAAAAGAATAATATATAATTTTATAATGATATATGAATCTTTATTTTTTAGCAGTTTATGAGATTTGTGTTGAATTTTAGCATTTTGTTATTTATTGCTTCAGTTTACAGTTGCTTGTTTGATTAGTTTTTTAAGAAATAAATGTTTAACAAAGGGAGGGGTTTTATTGTAAATTGATTTGATTTTTCTAGCTTTAAGCTGTATCTGGGAACCTAATTTAAAACATGCGGTAATCTAGTATTAAGATAGTCCAGTCTCATTAAGACACTCGAGTTCCCCACTTAGTAAATTATTTTTTTACTCACATGTTAATTGAACACAAAACTAGTCGCAATTACAGTCCCACAATCATGCCCCTACACCACGACTGGCCTTAGACGAATTTTATTTCGAATGAACTTTATTGCTATTGACCTGGATGGGTCTTGACATCGTCACCGGGCTGGGAGGGGCGAGAGTAGCTCGCCACTGAAGAGAAATTACGAGCTCTGATGGACTCTGGCTCGAAACGAAATATTTTTTTAATATATATATCCATAGATGTTATAATATCTAATATTTTGTTGGTGTAAAGAAAAATCTTTATTCAAAAATACATAAAAGTTTTTGTCAATTCCTATAAATAATTAAAATAAAAAACTATTTTACTGGCGTTCATATACTTCTGTTCTACTGTTTTACAAAGTGTTAAGAAACTCCTCTCTTTCTGTTGATTTGCGAAACTCAACGCCGTTCTTGGTACTCCAGAGTAATAAAATGAAATCGGAATAGCTATTAAACCCAAAATACTTTATTATAATAAACAACACAACAATTGTGTAATATAAATATTTATAAAATAAATCAGAAATAAAATAAAAGTATTTATACATCAAGTAGTATTTTATACGTGTATGGAGAATTGAGACTGACTTTCAATAGAAAATGAGAGTAGTGGGTTTGGGGATCAAACTTGAGGCAATGAATCGTTTATTTATTTATAAGGCTTACCAACAATTGACACAATTATTACATGTCCTTAATAGGAAAAAACAAAGTAAATCATATCTAATTGTTCAATCATTTACAGGTGAGCTGAGCATCATTTTCAATTGCCTGCTATGGCAAGACAAATGTGCACAACATATTCAATTTTTTTATATAATTTAAAAATGGAGAATGTAGTGTAGCTTGGCACTAAGGTGTTCTCTCCTTGCCTGTTTTAAGAGAAATTAAACGTAGAACAGTGTTTTAAGTAGAATTAACATTTAGTATTGAATAAAAAAAATACAATATTTATAACAACTTTGATTTATTTCAAGCAGATTTGATTAACTCATTTTATTTACAGTCTATTTGCATTCTATGTTACTTCATCCCTTTATTTTTAAAATTAGTTTGTACCTGAAAAAAAAAAGTTTATAGTTAGTAGGCTAAATTGTTACTATATATTGACACAGTGTAAAATCCTAGATAACAGAAGATTCAAACATGTATTATATTTGTTTTTTCATTACAAACCTGCAATAAACTTAATTGTCATCATAACTTTTAACAACTTATCTCTATGCCACTAAAATACCCTTTATTGATGTCATTTTTATTGACTAATAAATTTAAGGTGATTGTGTTGCAGCAGAACTGCATCTGACTGTAAATGTGATGGTTGTGAGTGGAGATACCTCCACTTAGGTAGAGTAAATGTTTTAATTAAATAAAATTAAAATTAAATCAGCTTCACGCTGTATCCCGCACACAGCAGGGTAGGCCGAGGGAACCTAGTGTTAAGAAACTCCGTTCCCCACTTTCTGCCGAATTCTTGAAGCATTGCGTGTTGCCGCGCTTTGCCTGGACACCAGAGCGAAGAAATGGAAATATGAATTTAAGTAAATATGTCATCTACTCGAGTGGGAATCGAACCCACAACCAGTTGGTTTACAGTCACATTTTGTGCCACTGCGCCACGACTGGCCTCCTTTAATTAAATATTTATACCTCCTTTACTTAGCAATGTCACAAAAATATTAGGTGGAAAGTGGGAATGGAGTGCTTAATATTTTTTAGTTCAATGTTGACCCTACTGTAACTGTCATAATTTAATGATATCTTACCCTTAGTCCAGGTTTTCAGTTCCTCAATATCTTTGACTAGAGACCAGTCATGTTTGCGAGATTGGATAGAGTTGTGAGCAGTGGTGACCGGGGGGAACAGGGTCCAGTTTTCATCTATTGCCGTCTTTTTAATCATCGCTACAACACCAAGGGCGATAGCTGCTGGCACAGCGATCACACCGGACCTCTGCCAAGCACTGAACAGAGCACCTGAGACGGCACCTCCAAGGAAGTAATTAAGATTGTCGTTTTTACCGCGAATATTTTGAGCGGCGTTCGCGGTTACTGTAAAAGCAGTCGCCATACCGACCATGGGACCCACGATGTAGGCATATCTGTACGCAGTGTTGAAAATTCCTTTGGGATGAGAATACATCAGAACATCCATAGTTGCAAGCGCCATTCCGCTAAGACCAGCATATTTCGAAGTCACAAAGACTTTTTTATAAATGTCCTGCCCTTCAGGCGTGTCGTAGTATTTGTATGACAACATGGTTTCGTATATTTAATCGAATATCTTCCCGAAATTATTACACAACAGCCATCAAAAGGTATATAAATTCAGCTATCAAATTGACAATGACAGTGATTTTTGGCTTCAAAATGTTACTATATTAATAGTATATTAATAAAGTTATTGCCACAAATGCGATTCTTATTTTAAATTATAATGATATGTTATTGTTTTACATATTTAATACTTATATTTTTGTGATTATTATAACATTAAGATATTATTATTAACATAAAAAGTTTCCAAACTGTCACGACTTGTACAGTGAAAGCTGTACAGCGTGCACAGGAGTCGTACTTCCTTCCGTCAAGTTGTCAGTTGTCACTTGGTGCGGTTGTTGATGGTCTCTCTCACTGGAATTCTTCATCTGTGGCGCTGTGCTTGTGTCAAAACTACCAAAAATGGCGGCGGACGGTGACGAAGTGATTAGTGATCAGGAAAAAGTGAGAATTGTTTCGGATTTTATACTCCACTCACCCCCGGGAGAGTTCAATGAAGTGTTCAATGATGTGAGGGTGCTCCTGAATAATGACACGCTGCTTAAGGAGGGCGCGAGCGGCGCTTTCGCGCAGTACAACAAGGACCAGCTCACGCCCGTGCGCCTCGACGGTTCCGAGCTGCACACGCTCGTCACCGACCACAACGACCTCGGCGGCGGCCGCTTCTTCGACCCGCGCTCTAAGCGCTCCTTCAAGTACGACCACCTTCGCAAAGAGGCGTCCGAGTACGAGCCCTACGAAGGTGACCGCGTCGCGGAGCCCTGGCGCGCCGCGCTCGACGTGGAGCTATCCACGTACGTAGCGGAGCACTATAAGCACGGTGCCAGCCTGGTAGTGGGGCGCGCGCTAGAAGGCGGCGCCGTGGCGCTGGTAGCCTGCATCGAGGATCACCAGTTCCAGCCCAAGAACTACTGGAACGGGCGGTGGCGGTCGGTGTGGTCCCTGACGGTGGGCGGGGCGGCCGTGGAGCTGCGGGGCATGTTGCGCGTGCAGGTCCACTACTACGAGGACGGCAACGTGCAGCTGGTGAGCTCGAAGGAGGTGCGCGCGGCGCTGGCGCAGGGCGGGGGCGAGGCGGCGGTCGCGCGCGAGACCGTGCGGCTGGTGTGCGAGGCGGAGGACGCGTACCAGACCGCCATCTCGGACAACTACAAGACGATGAGCGACACCACGTTCAAGGCGCTGCGGCGGCAGCTCCCCGTAACTCGCAGCAAGATCGACTGGGCGCGCCTCGTGTCCTACACCATCGGCAAGGAGCTGAAGAGCCAATGACCCCGAGCCGCGCCCGCCACGCCTGTACATAGTCTCGCGAGAGGATATCTTGTTCAAATGTTTACCGGCGGCCGCCCGCCTATTTATCTATGAGTATATAGGACAAATCGCTATTGTAACTGTTAAATTTTATTGCATTTTGTTACTCTCATTATGAAAGGATATTGAACGCTTCGCCCGCTTTAAAGTGGAATTATGATAACTTTTGTTTCAGAGAGAGTACTGTACTAACTGACAGTTGGTTGGTGGTGGAGAGACTGTTGTAGGGTAGTGTTCGCTCGTAGCCAACCTTATTTTGTAATAATTTCAATTTTTCAGTTAGAAAAGTATATCTATCACAGAGTATTTGTTGTGTGAGCAATATAAATCTGATTTTGTTTGTTTGATCTAATGTTGTGTCAATTACAGAGAAGATATATTCTAAAAACATAAATAACTATTGCTTGAGGCCATCACTAGACTTTGGATTTAATAAAGAAAAAAAAGTATAGAAATATAGAAAAAATGCTCAATTTGCTAAACAATAACTAAAGTTAGCAAAACTGAAAATTTCACACTATAGAAAATATTTTATTAATATTATTAAACAATTTCAACCAATTGAAACCAACGTCTAGGGACGCCCGCACCCTCTGGAACATGTCCATCCATTGAATGTGAACATCAGTATTATTTGTATATTAATTTTGAATATTGCTTGCATGATTAGTACCAATTATTAACAATGTATACTTTGAATGGTGCAAAAGATACTACTTTTCATTCCATGGTTTTACCATATGAATGCCTATCAAATTTTAGGTTGAGGAGCTCAAAGAATTGTCTGGAGCTTACGACCCAAATATTAGTTTAAAGTTCCTTTAAACATCAACTGCATTAATGCCCACCTATATTGCGGAGCTCCTTTCCTTTATCTAACCAAATTTGAAATTATTCTACTAGTGTCCAAGTATGTTCTAGAAAAGAATTGATGAGTAGTTCTAGACAGGCCGAAACGTTTTAGCAAACTATATAGAAAATTCACTGTTACTATTGATGAAGTGAACTTTGGATGGTGCATTTAATAGTTTAAAGATCCATATAGCTTCTATGATAGCGGCAAAGAGCACAATATTGATTTTGTTCAATGAAAAAATAAAAGAGGTTTGCTCAAAACATTAAATGGATAGAAATTATACGGCGTCGAGAGTGCAAGGAGAGCAGTAACTTTTTATATATGTATGTAAAACACACTAAGGTTTATTATTTTGTAATTATTTATAATTTACAAGATGGTACATTAAATTCAAGTATTCCGTAAAAATTAATGTATGATTGAATTGATTGATTGAAAAAATATATATTAAAATGTTGCTAACTATATTTTTTATTTATTTCTTTTTATATAAAATCGGGATAATGATAATATGGAGTGGTGTTGCAAGGACATTTTATATTTATACTTGTTTACTACTCTATTATTTAACAATGTCTTATCTATATTATAATTAATTATATAGCTCAAGTGTTTGTATGGTGAACCAGATAATCTCGAGAACTATTGATTAAAATAGATTTTTTTATATTGGATTTATCTTGGAATAGACTATTAAATCTTAATTGAATCAATGTATCTCACTGTCTTCGAGGCCAGTTACCTCAAGCTTAAGCTTCAATTAAAGTAAGGCAGTTGTGGGTTCGATTCTGCCTTAGGGACAACTAACTTAACTTTAAACTATTTTGAATATTGTTTCATTTCATTTATTTGTTGACAGTTTGACTCATTACAAACAGTGGGTGGGGCATTTATCAATTTCTTGATAAATATATTAACAATAGTTGATAACTTTAGTAAATGATAAGAATAATTTATATAGGGTTGGTTTATATATTTTCATGAAAAATTAAAGCGCTTTAAATTTTAGATAAGTTAGAGGTAAAAATTATATTAAATATTCCAAGTCGTCATCTAATAATAAACTTTGAAATATGACGTGAATCGATCGTGATCGGTCGTCGTGGCGCAACGGGGCAGTGCAACTGCAAATGCAACGGTTGTTGGTTCGATTCCACTCGCGCGGGCAGGAAATTTTAATATTCTCGCTCTGGAAACAAAACAATTTGGCGTTGAGTTCCGCCATTTGACATATAATGTCTCGAAAATTGGGCGGAAAGTGTTCCCTCTGCTATGCGGTAAAAAGCAAGAAACTGCTAGCAAATCATCTTGAAGCGTAAGCTTTTCATTTTGAAGTCGATTAAAAATTATAAAGAAAGTATAGACGTAAACTTTTCTAGCTTCACGCTATATCCCTTACATAGCGACATAGCGGCAGCGCGAACCTGGGAACCTAATGTTAAGACACTTCCGTCATCCACTTTCCGCTGAATTCTCGAGGAATTTTGTGATGAGTGGCGGGAGTGTATCCTTGCACCGCGACGGTCTCTTACATTAAGAAAAAAAGGTAAATAAAATGAAAGGAAACCGCATCACCGCATGACGTGTCCGTCGTCCGAGCGGGATGAGTCACGGCAGCTTAATGTGTTATCGAATTTGTATTCTATATTCACTTCGTATTCGTAATGTGTTTCTGGTGATTCTTGTGACGTTGCCTTTTGTTTGTAATGTGTTACTTCTGTTTGAATGAAGTGGAATAGTTATTTTTTTAAGTAGGTAGAGGGAACCTACTGTTAACACAGTTTGCCGACTGCTCCCACTTTCCGCTTAATTCTGGACACGGCCAGACAAAGCGTATTGAGTGGCGGATTTCATTGCTGTAATGAATAAAATGAAAATATTTAAAATATAATTTTTGACAGGTTGTAGGTTCAATTCCCTCAACTGCTACTCTGCCACTCAACTGCATTCGCAGTTCCCGCAGAATTTGGCGGGAACGGAAGTATCTAAACACTATGTTCTCAGGATTCCCTCTGCCCAACCTGATATATGCGGGATGCAGCTTGAATCAAATAAAATACGAGAATATAACAAAAATGGATATTTAACAATGGAACGTATAACTAAAAAAACATACAATCCAATCTACTGGAGACCGCAAACGTTTATACAGCGTTGAATCTACAAAGCCAAATTCGAAAAGGTCTTTTTGTATTCAATTTTTTTTAGTTGTGGCCAATTTTTTTTTTCGATTTTACAAAATAATATACATACCTACATCATTTTTTGAGAAGTTTTTTCAATTTCATGCTGTGATCAATGCGAGATGCATTGACGCCAGTCGTGGTGCAGCGGCACGGTGTGTAAAAGCGACAAATTGTGGGTTCGATTTCCACTCAATGAAATAGGTATGTAATATTTTCTTTTCTCTCATGTTGAGGCAAAGCGCGGCGTTGAGTTCCGGTTCTCCACATGCAATGCCCCCAGAATTACAGGTTAGGCAAGAGAGCGTGTTAAGCTTAAAACACTGCATCCGATTAGAAAACTATCACGTAATTATCAATTATCACACTTTTCACGTCATCATCTACCTTAAATACCTTATCCCACAGTTGGACATACTGTCCTGTGCTGTATCCAATTTATCCTTTCCTAGTAGCAGTAGTATCCTTTCTACAATTTTGTTCTTCAGCTTCACGCTGTACCCCGCATATAACAGGGTAGGCAGAGCGAACCAAATGTTAGTTAGTTAGTTTTTTGCCGTGTGATCCCGGCCTAGAATAGGGTCATCCTCACGTCGCCAGCAATGGCAACACGCATGGGCAGACTTGACCGGATCATTACCAC
>DWAO01000671.1:0-23430 GCA_018230605.1 Heliconius congener | reverse complement strand
TACATACATACATACAAAAATACAAATCTTACCTCTTTATAATATTAGTATAGATGAAAAATTCAGTCAGCGTGTTATGTTGATTGAGAGATCAAAGGTTATTACTGTAATTTTCAGCAGATTTTTCTTAACATTTGTAAAATGAACCCAAATAAATGGTAATCGCAGGCAACGCAAGCTGGAGGAGGCGCTGCTGTACTCGGGGCAGTTCAAGGACGCGATGGGCGCGCTGCTGGAGTGGCTGGCGCGGCGCGCGCGCGCGCTGCAGGCCGGCGCGCCGCTGCACGGCGACCTCGACACCGTCATGGCGCTCATCGAGCACCACAAGGTACCACAACACACGGAATACACTACGTGTGGAAATTGTATTTAGATAATATATTACTCTACACTATTATTCATTCTTTTCTAGCAATTCGAGGAGGATCTTCACAATCGTGAACAACAGATGCAATCCGTTCTCAAAACTGGCAGAGATTTAGAAGCTACAGTAAGTATTAATAAATAATAAAGATACATTTATCAAACTATTAAGCGTTCAATGTTATTTTATGGAATAGTAATGTAGTCTTTTTATATATTCGCATATTATTACCCCTAGACCGTAGTGACGCAGGGGCTCAAGCATTTGACTGTAAACGCGATGGTTGTTAATTCGATTCCTACTCGAGGGAATGACTTACTTTATATTTTCATTTCTTTGCTCTGATTTCTTCCTGATAACAAGGCAAAATGGGGCATCTAGCTCCACCACTCAAAACTTAATACGTCGAGAATTCGGCAAGAAGTGGAAAATTATTTGAAAACTTGGACTTTTCTAGTCTTCCGTATTCAAGAGGTTAAAGACTTTATATTTTTATTTTTTTTACTTTTAATTTATATGCGGTTAACGTAAATTCACATTCACACCAGGTGCCACAAGAAGACGCTCTAAACATAAAGCAACAATGTTCCGAGTTGAAACAAGCGTGGGACAACGTACAAAGCCTCAGCGAGAGTAAGGCCAGTCGACTTGAAGCTGCTCTCAAAGAGGTCAGTTGATTTGGAAAATAAAAATGTGTCTTATGGTTTTTTTTTATTGTTTAATTTAGTCACTACGGATTAGTGCTTTTGCTAACTAATACGGGTCTTTAAAATACTTTTTTTCTATAGATTGCCTGAAAGTAGGTAGTATATAGTTTCCGTAAAGTTGTTTTATGCATTTATTAATTAGCATTTTTTTCTGAAATTAAATGACAATAACAAAGAAAAATATTAAGAGAATACATATAAGCATTTTTTTTATTTAATATCTGTTGTAAGAGGTATATAGTTCTTAATGAAATTATAAATGAATTAAGCTAATTATAATTTATTTTTACACATGTGCATAATATTACTATAATATCGTAGAAAACAAGCACAACTATAAATACTATTATTTTATAACAAAACTAAACCCAATAACTTTAACATCAGGCGGAACGTCTCCACAAATCAGTCAACATGCTCCTCGAGTGGTTATCAGATGCGGAAACGAAACTCCGTTTCTCGGGACAGTTGCCCGAAGGAGAGCAGGACACGCAGCAACAGTTGCTGGAACACGAACGCTTTGCTCGAGAACTTGCGGAGAAAGAGCGGGACAAAGATGATACTATCGCTTTAGCACATTCTATCCTGGCTAAAGCTCACCCTGATGCAGTAACTGTTATAAAACACTGGATAACTATTATACAGAGTAGATGGGATGAGGTGAGTTTTGTTTATTTATTTGTTATTTTTTCTTCTTTTTCTTATAGTTAAAATAATGAGATATATTTATATTTTCACATACTATTATTAAATAATATGAATGTTCATTGTGAATTTACATTCGGAAAAATTAACTTTTTTTTTGGGAGGAACGTAGAAAATTGCATGGAATAAATTAATTTTAGTTTATAAAATTATTTAGCAGAGCATAGAATTGAATTACCACTATTACTCGAACTGTTATTCTGATTTAATCTTGTGCAATTCGAATCTCCTCGAGATGTAATCAAACTTCTAATTAGATAATATAATTGATTAGAAAATAACTTTCGATAAATGTCTTAAATTTGATAAAGTTATCTTTAATTGTTATCTAGCTAAAAGATAACACTGTTTTGGCATTCATTTTTTCGATCATTTAATATTTTCAAGTCTTACATAATGTGCCGACATTATTTGCGGTTTTAGGTTTTTTTAAATAATGTATAAGTAAAATGAATCCAAATAAACCGAGAAAGTTAATGGTGTCAGTATTGCCTGTTATTCGGATTTTCAGCAAAGTTTCAGCTGGACAGGTCATATTTTAATTTTAAAATAAAATGATTAATAAATTTTATTGATATATTTAAATTATAAAACCCATTTTTTACACTTTGCCTAACTTTATTAAGAAATAAAATAGGCTTCTTTAGAACAAACAAAGAAAGAAAAAAAGGAAAATGAATTTCCGACTGATGAAATTTACTGATGAATTTTAGAATGTCAATTTTTCTTAATCTTTCATTGATTTTTGGTTAATCGGCCCTTAATATACAAAAAAATACTTGAAAAACAAAACTGTTATATTTATATTACTACCTTATTACTATGTATATAAAATGTAAATAGTAATGAAATAAGTAGTATACATAACTGAACATATATTTATAAATAATCGTACAACAGGTATGGCAATGGGCAATGCAAAGAGGCACCAAGCTGGAAGCTCACCTCCAAAGCTTGAAAGACCTAGACCTAGTGCTAGAAGAACTTCTCCAATGGCTGTCTGGACTAGAAACTACTTTGATAAGTACGTATTATTTTACTATTAGACTGTATTATTTAATTATTTAATACTTTCTCTAAAGAAGAAAATTCAGAGTTTTTTTTTTATTATTTAACTCTAAACTTAAACATTTAGTGTCTCTTCTTGTTCATAATTATTTCAAACAATCTTTCTGTTAGTAATTAGTAATTTTACTAATTCTAATAATATTCTTATTATCATTTTATTTTATTACTATTATTATTCTAGCCTTGGAAGCGGACCCTCTGCCAGAATCTATAGAACTTCTAGAAGGTCTCATAGAAGATCACAAAGACCTGATGGAGCACACACAGAAAAGGCAGAACGAGGTCGATCGAGTTTGTAAAGCATATCAGGTTAGTAAATTTAAATTTCTTATTATTATTTTCCCTTCTAAAATAGACGAAAAATATACTTAGCTATAAAATATTTCTATTACTTCCGTAATTGCTTCATTCGCATAATTATCCTGCTTAAGAAAGAAATAAAAAAATCCACTAGAAATAAAAAAAGACTTTTAAGTGTTAATAAATTGGTGGGTGGATTTAGGTGTTTATTTGATGGGGCCTTATTTTTCCTTCTATTTTTATTTATCTAATAGATACTAATATTAAATTATTATTCGTCATGTTCTAAACCATAACCGATCGCAGGTCAAGAGTCAAAGTCAAGGCCGTGAAACTACGCCTCGTAAGATTTCAGCCAAAACCGCTACAAAGGGAACGCCGAGGTATTTTATATGTATAATTTTATTATAAACATAGCATAGTAAAAAAATCATTCCTTTTAGAATTTCTTGAAAATCTATTTTCATATGTAATTTGAAGTGTATAATTTTTGTATAATTTTGTTTGATTTTAATTCAGTTCTCACACACATCGTGTTGTTATCACCAACTTTCAGCCATATTGTTTTGTGTTTGTCACAATTGTGTGTAAAATCACGCTTTTTTATTGAGATGTTGATATGATAAGCTTCAGGCGTAATAGTTAAATTAGTATCTTAATATAAAAATATAGAAATATCTAAACATAAAAAATAAGATCACAATATATTTAATTTTGGTTATATACAAGACACTAGTTTTGAAAAAAAATGTACTTTTTTTAAGTGTTATTTCACACTGAAGAACGGAAAATATTTTAGAAAATTGTTAAATTTCCAAACAGAAGATTTTAATATTAACGAATAGTTTTTACGATTTATCATTAAGACATAGTCAACATCTCAATAATATCATATTGTTTTGTTATTTCACCCCCATTCTGCCATTGCATGTACAGTCGCGGCTCCCAACACGATCTTCATAGAGAGAGATCGGTCTCTCCTGATTATTACGGCAGTAGACGTTACAGGTTTGTTTTTTATTTATTTTTACTTTCGTTTATTTAAATTTTAATTTACGTTCATTTTTAATTGTTTAAATAAACTTTTTTTTTGTCTTTTTTATTTTTCTTTTGATCAATCTTTTAATTATCTCAAACTTTTTAAGAGTCCATTCTTTTAAATTTCAATCATAAAATCATATTTTATAAAATAAACTCACAACCTTCTGTTAATAGTACTGAAAAAATTAATAACGCTTTTCATGTTAATATTTTGTTGTGCTTAGAGAATTTATGAAAAAAATCTTGTTTTGTTTACGAAATAAAAAATTAGAAATTTTTTCATATATTTATTGTAAATATATGGCATTTCAATAATTCTCTGAGCACAAACAAACAAAACTAGCTTTGTCTCGCTCTAACATATGTAAATGTGGCTTTCTGTCTGTCTCGTCCCGCGGCAGGTCCGGGATACACGGTCGTAGGAGAGGAAGGTTTGATGGCTTTTTGTACTAGGATTGCGGTTTTTTTGTTGTTTGTTATCTGTTTTTTGTTTTATAGGCTGTAGAAAATATATTGGGATTATTATTATTTTATTGTTAAAAGATGTAGAAACTAAACTGACTAAAAGTCCAATTTATAAAATATTAAAATAAATTGATTTTAAAAAAAATATCGTACAAGATATCAAAATAAAAAAAATATCGTACAAGATATCAAAATAAAAAAAATATCGTATATATATTATTGTATAAAATGAGTAAAATGTTGTTTTTATTTAAGCATTTTTTAAGCATTTTTTGTCATCTTAATATATTTTCTACAAACTGCAGAGTTTATATTATTGAAATGTATATGTAAAAGTAGTTATTGGGTTATACATATTATTTAATAATAATATTTGCATATTGTGTGAATTTTGTGATTTTGCATGGAAATATTTTCAATTTAGTTTAAATGTTTATAATTATTGTTGTCCGACTAATTTTATGACAAATATTGTTCTGGACCTATTCGTGTGTTGCGTATTCTGGTATTTTTTTAATTTGCTTTCTTTTAATGGGTATTAAGTAGTTACTTAACTTTTAAATAAAATTCTATAGTTGTAACACGTTTGCTTATATAAACAACTCTCTCGACTAACACTCACTGTCATCATAATCGTTACCTAAAGGGTTTGTATTGTTACTTTATTAGTTAATATAAAAATAAAGACAGCAATCTTTATTTTTATATTAACTAATATTGCACAAGTAGTACCTGGCATTTTTTCTAACTTTTATCAACGTCATCCTTATCTTTTTTCTAAATTCTATCAGGCGCTCAATCTTCCTAATACACTTTAATATTCTTGGTGAATAATATATTTAGGAATTTCTGGTTCCTTATATATCGCTTATATAGAATTTTAGTGTCTTTATTATTAACTCAATATATTCATATTTATGATTCAATTCTAAGTATATACCTACATATGTTTAAAGATAATAAAGTCACTATATTTCTACATTGTCGATAAACTTAAATACTATGTAACTAACCAGACATAACTAAGGTGGGTTAATACTGTAGTAGCGTTTCTTTTTTACAATTATTCTATAATTCTGCAAACTAAAAAACTAAAAAATTCCATTAAACGACTAAATGGGCACAAATAAGAACTAAAAATCTCCACTAAACGACTAACAACGGGCACAAAAAAGGTTTGTGGGTGTGAATCTAAACTCTCATGTAACTGTGTGCTCTAGTCGCGTCAGTCCCGGCCGCGACTCGCCCGACCGCCTCCCGCATTACGGACCAAGGTTCCCGCCTAAAGGAAGGTAAGTTGACAGTTGGGATACATGAAATAATGTTTTTACGGTCAATATAATATATAAATTATGATGAACATAGATAAAATTATTATAGTTAGGATAGATTTAGAGGACTTTTTTTCAAATAATTTCGTGGTTTAAGGTATAAATATTTGAGTACTCGTGTGGATAGTAGTAATTAAAGAGACTATTGTTTGATTACTCGTGACTTTATTAAATAAAATATGCAAAATCATGCATATTTTTATAAATGTGTAATTTTTCAATAAATAGACTTATTGATTATTACTGTTGAAATCTAAATATATATATATATATATATATACTTAATACCTACATTATATAGGTACCACATACCAGCGTTTAATTTTATTAGAATATATGCTACATTTTTTTGTTTTTGCTGTATGTTAAATGTTGGTTTGACATTAAAATATGAGTATTTAAGCTTTTATAGTGATTTAGTGATTTGTTTTGTATATGCATGTTTTACGCTTGCTTTTTTAGGTTCATCTTTATGTTTTATATTAATAAATATTTTTATAGTAATTCTATTCTTAATAAATCAATATTCATTATTAAATTGTAGATAAATTTTAATCATTCCACTTATTTCAAAACAATCTACAAATTTTAATAGGAAAAAAGCATTATTTCATTTCGTTTTACCTATTTCAGCATTGCCAACCTAAACAAAAATTCAAAAATTACCTATTTGTTTATTATTTTAACTAAAAATACCAAAATACGATATTACCATCTAAAAAAAACGAAATATATATATATTTATTTATGTATTTGTAAGTGAATGATATTTAAGAAATGCTATCATTGCCGTAACTTCTCAAACAGCAAAGGCGCAGAGCCGGAGTTCCGGTCGCCGCGCGTGAAGCAGCTGTGGGACAAGTGGCGCACGGTGTGGCTGCTGGCGTGGGAGCGCCAGCGGCGCCTGCACGAGCGCCTCGCGCACCTCCGCGAGCTGCAGCGCGTGTCCAACTTCAGCTGGGACGACTGGAGGAAGAGGGTGAATAAAACTAATATAAATATTAAAACGGTGTTTCCGATTTAAATGCAGTTTTCACTATGTTATTTTGGCAAACTTTCGTTAAAAAAAAATATTATGTTGATAATGAACATATAAACTGAACCATAATTGATTATATTTTTTGGAATATTAAAGAATAAAATAATTTAGTATGGCTCAGTTAGATAATATATACTAGATAACTAGATAATATATACTTACTAATCCATTAATTTTAACCCCCAGTTCCTTAAGTTCATGAACCACAAGAAGTCTCGTCTGACGGACCTGTTCCGCAAGATGGATAAGGATAACAACGGCCTCATACCAAGGAACGAATTTATTGATGGAATTACTAACACCAGTAAGTATTTTTAAAGTATCTTTACTTGATATTGTAATTAATTTTATCTTTAGCTTATATCTATCTGAGAGTTTTAAACCAAGGTAACGTATCAAATATTTGTTATTTCCACGCTCTGGTGAAAGGGCGGGACAAAAGGCAGGGTAGAGTTTCGCCGGAAAATGAGGAACAGTGTCTTCACATTTGGTTTCCTTTACCTATTCTCCAATATGCGGAATCATGTTTTGTTTACTATAATATCTTCAAGTACTTTAATTTACTATTTCTCCCCAGAATTCGATACGTCTCGCCTAGAAATGGGTGCCGTAGCGGATCTATTCGATAGAAACGGTAGCGGTCTTATAGATTGGGAGGAATTCATCGCCGCTTTAAGACCTGATTGGGTAAGTATTAAGTTTAGATGTTAAGAATTAGGAATTAGGTTCCACTCGCTGTAAACGAAATATTTAATAATACACTAGAAAACGTATAATAAATAACTACAACGTAGCGAGGTTTGAACCCGAGCGTTTAGAAAACTATTGAAGCGCTCTAACCAATGAGCCTTACGTTCCTATATTTTACGAATTTAAAATGTAAATCTTAAAAAAACTTTTCCTCCTAGGTCGAAAGACGCGGCCCGCCCACCGACGCTGACAAAATACACGACGAGGTCAAACGCCTCGTAATGCTGTGCACCTGCAGGCAGAAGTTCAGGGTGTTCCAGGTGGGAGAGGGAAAATACAGGGTGAGTTGATATGATGTATTTAGTTCTTTTAATATTTAAATAAATATAAGTGTAATATTAAAATACTCCCTCGCCAAATAATGTGTTTTGTGGTATAGCTTTAAGTAAGACCTTTTGAAAGAATTGCTTTTAAATATGGTAGAATGTTAAAAACAAAAAAGCAAGGTCAATTATTATCATTACTAAAAAAATATATTTTCAATAATATTATATAATTTTATTTTATGATCCTATGGGTAATATATTAAAAAGTAGGTCGTCGTGTACTGTAAACTCAAAGATAAGAGATTCGATTGCCACTCGTAGAAATTAATCTTTTTCGTTTCCTCGCTTTGATAACAAGACAAAGCGCGATGTTGAGTTCTACCATTCAACACTCAATTTCTCGAAAATCTGGATACACATGGGAAATGGAGTGTCTTAGCGCTAATCTCTCCTGCTATAGGCGGGGTACAACGTAAAGCTAAACAAAAATATATTACCGTTCTCTCTACATTTTCACTAATTTTATTTTGTTCCTGTAGTTCGGTGATTCACAAAAGCTACGTCTCGTTCGTATCCTCCGTTCCACTGTGATGGTGCGAGTGGGCGGCGGGTGGGTCGCCTTGGACGAGTTTCTGGTTAAAAATGATCCGTGTCGAGGTATGTTTGTTTTGTTACTATTACCTACGAATTACACTATTACACACACTCATATATACATAATTAAAGAAATTAATATATTTTATAATATGTAATAAAAAATTCTAATATTACTAAATGGGAGTAATTTTATATATTTTTTTATTGAGGAAAAAAATATATAAATAACAGCTTTAATACAGATAAATTAAACAATTATAATAAAAATTAATAAAGAAACTAATTTTGATAGATAACACATAAACAAACAAATATATATTTCATAGATAACTTATATACATGCAAACAAGAAAACATATTATTATATATTTAAATAAAAAATATTCTACATGTTATTTATGATAAAAAATATTTTAAATATGAGCTTTCTTTATAATGAATAAATTCAAATTATATCAAGAAAAGATCAATCTCAGGGTGGTGGATTCCTTTCCTGCAATAAACAAATACTTATTCTTTTTCATTTAAGTGAATCTAAATATATAGATATGTGTAAAGTTCATAACCTTATAATATACTATCTATATTCTATATAGCCCAATTTTTTTCCATAAATTATCTCCAAACACATTCTAAATAAGATTCTTTCAAGAATTTTATTGAAAGGGGAAATAAATATTTTATATTACCATAAGTTAAATAACACCTTAGTTATAGATAAAATCTATAAATAATAATTATTAAATTTATAAGTATTTTTTCTATTTTCATCTTCCACCCATATTTAATTAAACAATAAGGTCACATTACACTACTCACTATCATCATTTAAATATAATACAAAAGTGTCACGGCTTTAATGCTGTAAAGTTAGAGAACACAAAGCACCAAGTTACACAATAATTATATTTAACTTGTTAATGGCACTTAAATTGTCTGCAAAAAGTTAATTTTTAGTAAATATGTATCTTGCAAGAAGCTACTTACTTTGAAGGATTTAATACATTTTTGAAATAAACTAAATATATACATATTTTTTTTTATTTATAAAAAGATTATTATACCAGTAACAAATACTTACTGTTAATTTTAATGATTTGTATCTTGTTTGACAATTGATATTTCTTTATGTGACAGAATAATAAACGTCATATTATTTTTGAAATTTATGTTAAAATTACTAATATTTAATGATCTTTGACAATTAATGATAATTGCAATTTAAATCTATTAAATTTAATTTCGTTTGGCAATTTGAAGTCATAGCAGTTTAGTTCCAATGAAGAATCCAATGAACTTTGTGTAGGCAATTCAAGTACCAACAAACTATTGTAAGAAACTTCAATAAACTATAAAAAAAACTGATTTTCAAGGCAGCCTAACCATTATTTGTTATTCTTGTTGTATTTTAAATACTTTTAATATGGAACAATATAAAAATACAGAAATAAACAATACTATTTGTTACATAATTTTTTAATGCATTTGTGGTTAGGCTGTTTTCATTTTATTCTGGATTTTTGGGTAATTTATTATTCATACTTTTACTGTTACCCCAAAATTTATAACAAAGATTAATGATTATTTTGAAGAGTACATACTTCTTTCTTTTCATATATATATTTTTGAGTGTGTGCTTTTCAATCTCAATAAATATAAAATAATATTTAATTTCAAAAATAAAGCCTTGTAAAAACTACAGAGAAATATAATATTGATTTATTATTAATTTAATATTTATTAAGCCTTTAAAGTATTATTCTACATTTTAGTTCTCCTTGGACAGTATGAGTTCAAATCTGTCTATATTCAGTTTTTACAAATTTTCTAAAAAAAGTATTATTAATTTTCTATTTTACAGAAGGGCTTTATTTTATTATAATTTAATGGACTTTGTGGTAAATAAAAAAAATTACAGCAAAGTTCATGACTTTCTACTGAAATATGGTTTGAAAGTTCTACTTATATTTTATATTCAAAGTGTCAATCAAAAACGTTACCGTACCTAATGTGTTAACCCCCATAACTCGGGAATATACAGTGAACAATAACAAAAAGGTGTTGACGGGCCCCCAATTTATTATATGTTATGTGTGTTGAGTGTTTAAATAACAAAATAACAATTTAATTTCTATAATTTATTCAAAATTACGTTATTACAATACAAAAGTTAATACGAAATGCTGGCAACATAGTAAAAAAGTACAAAATTACTAATAGAAAAATAAATAAGTTTTTAAAACGCCTATCACAGAAAAAATTAAGTAGCGGCAAGATCTTTATGATGTTAAGCACTTATACGTCAAGGTCGATCGTCTCGCCCAAGTTAGGAATTTTTACAACTCCAAATATACCTGAGCCGCCTTAAAGCTAACAATGACTCATACTTGGGCTTTTAATATAATTTAGCACGGTAAACAAAGGAAATCTAGTTTTAAGACGGAGTGTCTTAAGTCATCCATTTTTTTGTAGCTCAACGCCGCGTTTTTTCTTCGCACCAAAATGAAAAATATCGTCCGCCGTGTTTACAGTATACGGAGGCCTTGCAATTTTACGACTCAAAATACACTTGAGCCGCTTTAAAGCTAACAATGACTCATACAAATTTGGGCGTTCAATATAATACATTGAACTTCAAACATACAACTATTCTATTCTACAACTAACATGGACATTTGTGAAAATCCTAAATGAGGTCAAACCTACACTACAAGCATTAGATAAGGTTACCATAAACGGAATTCACTTCCTCGCTAATATTTCGAGTACAAAGTTAATACTATTAATTGAAATCTTAAAGCTAAAATGTCGAAATTTCTTATTCTATAATAAAATGTAAATTATATGACTAATATTTAAAAAGATTTTAATGTTTAGTCAACTGTGGTCTTCCTGATGAAGGAAGTCAAAGACGATATTTCACTTCTTTCATTTGGCATTCGGCTGAATTCTATTTCCTCGCTCAGATTTTGGGTGTCCGAAGTGTTTTCATTGACTGGCCAGCGTTTATGGCTGGGAGCGTAAAGTACGAGTAGGGAAAATATATAAATATTCCACATTCCATAAACACCAGTGAAAAATGCAGAAGTATATTCCAGTTCAATAGTTTCATCCCATTTCCATTGGCCCTCAGCGACTTGTCCCAAGATAAATCCTATGACAGTAAGAGCAGCACATAATAGTGTAGCTAACATCAAAAATTTGAAACGGTATATAATTCCTTCATAATGCAAGCGACGCACCGAGCACATTGTGGGTAGACTCTGGCGTCTTTGTGATATATTTATGAATACCTGCCACACCATGTAACATAAGAATAGGAAGTACACTCCTGTAGATATTCCAGCCAGTATTATAAATGTCAAAGCCAAATTTGTTCCTATGTCTGTAACCCAGATAGAGTAAAATGGGTTGCGTAACTGAACTCCCCTTTCACACATATCAAATATAAAAAGCGAAGTACATCCCATTGCTACAGCACTTAAATGACGCCAGTATTGTTTCAATGAACTTTGGGTTGAAGTATCCTGTATTAACATATGTTCTCCAGCAAATATAAGCCAAAATGAGAATAACATAGCGTAGAAAACTCCTTGTCTTATGTCTCCTAAGAGTAGCATAAACGGCAAATCATATTGCAATGTAAGATATTCAATTGGTGCATTTAAAAAGCACAAAGCAATACCCAAGCTTAATAACATCCTTTCCAGTAGCACTGGTTTTCGTTCCAACATATGTATTCTCCGCCAGAACCAAACTAGTATTGCTATAATACTTGGAAAAAATACAGTTTTCAACGAGAGCCAAACTTTTGTGAAACCTCCATTTTGATTAATAACAGTCACCCACATGTCTTGTATGTGACCAATGTGAACATTCATATCCGGAGTATCTACCGGTAACCTTATATTCAATAAATAGTAGTCATGATACAATGAACCAAGTTCAAACAAAGGGATTAGAGAGCAATTATACAAATACTCTTCCTTTTTGTGATCTATGTCGCAGTCTAAATGTCTTTTTTCTATAGATTGTGTATACAACTTCCACCCGTCGTCCGGGTCCTCTTTGTTTCGGTACGCCAATCGTGCGTCGATTGTTACTGTACTACGAGGCTTCACTTCCATTTGAGAATGATAACGTATATCTAATTGCAAGACGCCTATTAAATTTTGCTGCCATCTAGAATAGTCAAACTTTTGGCCTTCGCGAGGCATGGGCATTTGAAAAGCAAATACTATATCACGTTCGGACAGGTCGTAATGAGTTAATCCAAGGTCAACGGTCTTACATTTTCCTTCTCCACGATTGTAATACCATTTAGTTGTATCATTTTTCATTATAGACATATCCTTACACACAGTCCCGAGGATATTTTGTGCGTTTGCGGGCATGGGCGCAACCAGCCCACCGATCAAAAAACATGTTAATTGACACAGTAAAAGGAACGTCACTAACACGGCAAGCTTTCTTCCGCTTAAGTTTTCAATTATTGTCCCAGTCATTGTTAAAACACTATATTTAAAACGTCTTCACATAAAATACCATGCTCACAGCAATCGACCGGATTCCATTGTTGTCTAACCACGGTCCGCGACACCGAGTACCGACGCTAATTGACGCGACGAGTTTGACATGCGCAGTAATAATGTTGCCAGCTGCAAACGCGATTCGTATTTTTATAAATTAATTTTATTATTTTTATTTCAAATATGCTAACTCAAACTCATTTAAATTTTAAAATATTTAGATTTATAAATTAATATATATCAATATTTTTGAATCAATTAATTTACAAAATATTTTAATTCATGCTACCTTTCGGTCTACACGGTTTTTCTTATTTTTCAATAACTTTAGCTAGATTCAGCATACCTAAAGCTAAAGTAAGCGAAATTTAGGTCCACAATAATTGATGTTGCTACTAATTTACTAATTCGTATTCGCTTTACCCAATCCGATTTTCCTATCCCCCATTTTTTATATTTTTTTTATTACGTTTGATCCTTTATATAACTAGTATCGTTAGTGCTACCGCTGCCTGACCCGAGCAAACCGGAACAGCATGAGGCTTGTTGTCCGCTCGGTAAGAAAATACATGAGCTGCAATAGAGTTTAGACTTTGTACAGTATAAATATTATTATTACATTTATGAAGTTAGAAATGATTATCAAAAATAGCTCCATTGCAGATCAGTATCATTTGGTGTGGCTATGCTGTTTTAGTTAATTTTGCCGATTACATTATGTTCTGCTATATTTTATAAAGGGTTAAATATCGAATGCTTTTAAAAATCATTTTTAATTTATATATAATTTATAAACTATTTATTATAAACTGTAAATAATTATGCTATAGTCTATTGTGTTTATAGTGGAGAAAATAAAAAAGGTAATGATTATTTTGCTTTCAATTTTATAACTTTTGCATGTTTTATAATTTATTTGCATACGGTATTTATATTCACTTTTTAGCAATTTTATATATAAATCAAGCGCAAGAACACAAATTCATTTTAAATGTGTTGTAAATAATATTTTATGCAATAAATATAAATGTATTGTAATATTCACAAAATGTTATTCCATTATTTTTCTTTTAATCGTGAGTGAGACTTGCTCTTGATTTATATGGTGCATATATTTTGGTGAAAGAATAATCTAATTGTATTTTACAAATCCTATCCTAACTGCACACTTACATTTGAATTTGATTTGATTATTAAAACGTTATGTTCGTTTTGTTTTTGTTTGACATGTTCTGATTTTCTTTGTTGTTTTTTTTTCTCATCCTCACTACCTTTGCACGTTCCCGTTTTTTTAACACTTTCGGTGTTTATTTTTATCCATCCTGTTACCAAACGGTTTCTTTTACCCATTCCAACCCTATCCTATAACGATACCCGCACACCGGACGCCGCCCGCATGCAGCCAAGGGTCGCACCAACATCGAACTGCGAGAGCAATTTATTCTGGCCGATGGAGTGTCGCAGAGCATGGCTGCATTCAGACCGCGTACGCCTCGCTCTAATACAAATACACCTCCATCCACCGGACCTATTACTAAGGTAAGTGGCTAAAAAAAGCTACATCATTTTTATTATTTAAAACCTTTCTACAGGTTAGATATAGTTTTAATTTCGCACATGTACAACATTATGCGCACAGTAGTTGATAGAGGGAGCAATTCGGTTTGGGATGTTTTTTTTCGCTTTTTTTGTTGCACCTTGTACATGGATTGTACGATCCATTTGCAAGAGGCATTGTCGTGACTGCAGCATGTTCTGAGCTCGTAGCGTTATCGTATTGCATTAGTGTGCTCAAAGCTAAGAATTGAAGCACCAGCTCGTGTAGTGTTCGGTGTTGTTTGCTAGTTTTACCTTTCATTGGATCCACTGCATTGGAGAGGTGGCACGTCAACGCATTTGGATTTTATGGTAATGTATTTTGTTCTTCCTTCCTGCTATATCCCTTCATACCTGCAACGTAAAAGAATTCGCGTGTCGGTCGACTAAGCGTGTGGACTAATCGTAACCTCGTCTAGTTAATCGCGTTTCGGCAAAAAGATTGGCACTATGAAAGCGTTTTGTTTGTAATGGATGTTCCTTCCCTCCTTAATGCAAGGCTTCCGGTTTTATATTGATACGTTTAGCGGAGGAGTTTATGGAGCAGCTAAGGCCTATATTTGAGGCTCTCAGGCAACGAGAAGAACTTCCATGTTCGTATCCGCTACACGTGGGTTCGACACATGGAACTAAGCAAGCTTTCATATACGGCCATTCAAGATCACAAGGCTCGACGACGCCCGGCGCCCATCACTATACACATCACCACGGATACCAGCCGTCTCCTGGATATCACTGGGTAATTTATAGGCTATGTGAGAGTTTTGCAGTTGATTGCACCTTTGGTAAAAGTTGATAGCAGCCATTGAGTTTTTGTTTGTCTTTTTGTAAGTCAGTGTTTTAGAAATATACGTTCGTCGTTATATATAGTAACAACTGTCAATTGTGTGTTATATATAGTAACAAATGTTCATTTAGTTAGCATGCACATACCACACATATTTGCTAAGACCTCATTTGGCATTTTTCTCTATTATTAAACGTGCCATCTAATTCATATAAATAAATCATTAAAACGCTAATGTTTTATTGAGTTTTATTAATTTTAGTGTGTACATGATAACTTGGTATCAAAAAATAATTACATATTTTACGACTAGGTAAGAGAGCGTACCGTTCGCTCAGTGCCGATGTCCGCGGGAGGAGCCGCAGGTCGAGCATCGAGATCATCACTAAGTGCTGGAACACCTGATTCGCTTAGTGACAATGAAGCTGCAAGTGGTCTTGGTCAAAGATATAGGAAGCCAAGTGTACCAAGGTGAGCTTAAAATAAATTCGAAATCTCTAACGAAATAAATGTAATTAAATAAATAATTAAATAAGCATTACTAATAAATATGTGAAAAATATTTCAGATCAACATTAACTCCTGGTGGATCACGACCAGGATCTCGGCCAGGGTCAAGAGCAGGTTCGAAACCACCTTCTCGACATGGATCCAATTTGTCTTTGGATAGTACAGGTAGGTGATCTTTTATTTTGTATATTTTGAACAAGATTTTCCCCAAATTCAATTGTATATTTTATCTTTACCGTCCATACACTTTTGTTCAGATGATGTCCTCACACCATCACGTATACCAATGCGTAAAGTGACGAACACTCGCACTTCAATAGCTCGGGCAGCCGCCAATGCCAGTAAGTTAGGAGTGACCACTCCCAATGGAGGCTCCCGACCAAGAACACCTACCGGACTCCTTACACCAGCGAGTGGAAGGTTCGTAAAGAAATAAAGACAGCAGAATTTTTTTTGCCTCCTTAGAATCTTAATTTGAAATAATGTGAATATATCTATTACTATCCAATTAAGGTTAAGTTACATGATAAATAAGTAATACCCTTACGTATAACCTTTTGTACCATGCGATGTTACGACCACAGCATCATACAGTCTGTGTTCTACCCTTCAGTTTCATTTTTTCGTGTGATAAACGTAGAATATAAATCAATAATTATAAATACACGGTAATATAAAAAGTTTCACTGGGCATGGGCAGGTATAGCGGAGGGATGTACCGCACGTCCAGTATACCCACACTGTCCCCGGTGCCAGCGTTAGTAAGGTACAGACGATTGAGGATTTGAAATATGCTCGTGTTGTTTGAAATGGTGGCCTTGTGTTCGCACTCTGTTTTAAATGATAAATTGGTTTTAAGTTATGATGAATTTTATATGTAGACTTAGAGTTTGAAAGCAAATTGCGATCACAGATTTAAAAAAAAAAACATTGGAACCACGTCACCAAGCTTTAGGGGTCCGAGTTTTGAGCTACGTAGTGACGTCTATGAGAATTGTGCACATGTCTCAATATTTTTCAAGATTTGCTTTGTCCGACTTGGTCTATTTTTGCGTCTGTTATAGCGGTGGCGGTTTCTTTTGGTTGTGGATATAACTTACTTGAAAAATATAGTTAATGAGGAGCATGCACCTGGGCTAACTAAGACACAGCTAAAAAACCGTGTTGTTTACTAACAAATTATATTTATGAATATATATATATATACAATATTGGGTAAATATTAAATAAGTAATTATTTTTTCCTTTCCACATGCATTACAAATTGGATACGAACGAACAGTTCAACACATTCTCAGCCATCTTCAATGGCGTCTGAACATCCCAAATCCTTGTCCCATACTCATCCTGCATTCCAAATACAGGGTTCCACAAAAATACCCGTATACACTGGGAACCGGTCGCAAAGGACACCCTCTATTGAGCGACGAAATAAGTCGTCTAGAAAATCCCGTTCAAGAGAAACTTCTCAAGATCCTAGTCCTATTTCCAATGATCCTAAATCTGACCAAAGAAGTCCAGAAGACGATTCCTCTCTGTTCAGCATTTCGGGAATGACGAGTGACAATGAATATGAGAGTAACATAAGCGAGTCGAGTGGAGAAGCTTCAAAGCCAACCCAACGAGACATCAAAGGGTACAAGCTTGTTACTCCTAGCTTTATGTTTGGCCCAATTATTTGAGATGCTCGTTGATTTTACTACTAGACATCACTTCATACCATTTAGCTATTTTATCTTATACATATTCAAGTCGAGTCACTTCGGTCACGTGTTTGACGATCACCACACATTTTTTTCTCTCATCAAAAACATTTTAGAACATATTTTTAATTATTATTATATTTATTATAATGTCATTAACACGCTTGACGCATTTTGAGAAATATGCTTTCGCGAATAACGTTTACAATGTGGTATTTTTACTATGCCTTTTTATAAAATCACAAATATATATATGACTGGCAACATTTTACAATTGTGCATTTATTATATTAAAAAATGAGTGTTTTGAAAAAAATACGATTATTATTAACATATTTGTTTGTGTTTCATATTATTCTATGTGGTGATTTATTTGGTGATGTGTGACTAATTATTATATATATATATTTGCTTTAAATATTTGCTATCTGTACTTTATCTATATTGTTACTGCACATGCACTGTTTTATAGATTTTGTATTTACTTTCTAGCACAAGATTTTACTGTCAATTTTAGATAACAATAAGAATATAAACTTCTTGATATTTACTATAGATTATATTTGTGTAGGTACTTGTAACTATTATCATGATAAAACTAATATATTAAGCTTTTAAGTCTAAAAAATAAGAGATACCAAGAAGCTTATTTCAAAATATCAAAATTATTAATTAACTAGGCACAACAGCATGTGCACTAACACTTTAACATTTCTTGTCTACACCCGTGTCTAATCTGTCTGTCTGTCCGCTTCGCTAACCGTCTTAGGAGCGGGTCGTTTGCCTCCACCGAGGGACAAACACCCGGCAGGAGTCGCATTCCGGTGGCTAAGGACTCTAACCAAACTCACTCTAGGTAAAACTCTTACGTAGTTTAGTTTGATGATTTGTTGGTTGTTCTTTCTTTCAATTATTTTAAGTTTCTTTGTTCGAGATTTGGATTTTTGTTACACGTAGCTTGTATTGTGCATGGTCAAAGATAAGAGAGGATTTATTTTTAATTAGTCAATTTAATGTCAGGCAAAGAACGCCGTCAGGCAGCTCCACGCCGGTGCGTCCGGGCACGACGACAGCCGCCTCGCGACTGGTGCGCCGCCCCTCCGACGCGGCGGACGGCCCCGCCGCCCCCGCCACGCCCCTCTCGCGCCGCGCCGCCGCCGCCTCGCGCGCGGACAAACGCGAACCTTTCCGACTTTAAACGAATACAAATCGACACCATTCCCGTCAGAAATCCGCCACCTTGATTAATCATTTTAATGTCATATAATGGCGGGTTTTTGACATTTTTTTGTAAGACGCAAGCCGCTCCGATCCGTCACTAATATAACCTAATGCCGATGCATATTGTATTTTTTATTTTTAAGCTAGTGTTTGCAAAGATGAGACGGAGCGCCTAGCGTTTCTGATAAATTGTAACTACTAACAATAAATTAACTCGTGATTTGAGCCAAGCTTATATAAATATGGGCGAAATTGGCTTCTATTTAGTAACAAACAACTCTAGATGTAGTAAACCATAAAGTCTGCACTTGTTGCCTTGTATACTTATTTTCTATGATCCCAGCCAACTTTACACTTTGAATAATTTTTGTGCTGTCCTTCATTACGTTTGAAAATTCTATCAATTACCTTTTTTCAATGTGAATATTTCTTATTTATTGTCAAAGTTGCCATAATTTTAGTGTATGTTATATACGTATTAGTCTCGACTGGAGACCGGAAGTGTGATTTTGTAAACGTTTTTTTTATTATTTTCTTTAGGGACCATTTTGTTTACGGAAACTGACGTTATAGGACGATTGGTGGTAACGGGTTCCGCCAAGTTGTTCTCGCTTGTAGCAACGCCAGGCTACGGGTGTTGATAAACTAGCGCCAATCAGTTTCTACCAATCATATAAGGTGATAATAGATATAGCGGTTCATTTGTAATGCACAATCATTTTTTTCTTATTTCATTTTGGTATTTATTCGAACTTCATATAGAAACATAATATGATCATCGCAAATCATCTTAGTTTACATTATGTATATGATTATTTATACACTGTTTTGCACAATGTTAATTGTGTATATATATTGGTCAAAGTCTTACTGACGACTTACGCCAGAGTTGGTCAGTAACTGCACTTTTGCCAATATTCGCCAATAGTAATAAATTCCACAGCGGACTTTTTATTTTAAGTAAATAACAAAAGTAAACTTTGTCAATACAAAAGACATTACTATATAAATGCTATATTAAGAATACTTTTTATATATGAAAAAAAAACGCTTTAAAATGTATGTAACCTTCTTTAAAAATGTTAACCAACACTCACATATTCTTGTTAATTTTATTATAAATCTGACTCTAAGAATAAGCCTTTATTATTAGAAATATTGTAAAACTATTAATCTGGTCATTTTTTTTATTTAAATCATTGTTGTATTTGTTAATAGTAAAATCGAAGCAAATATACTAAAAGCTTGCAATATTTTTTGTATAAAGTAATGATTCTAAAGAGCTACAGTTTTTAAAATCTCAATTGATTTCAAAATAAAAAGTAACAAATTATATGTTGTATTTTTATTTATATAATTTCCCTAATTTATATACTTAATATTGGTTTCTAATAAATAGACAGAGCAGCAAAACGTACTTCTCGTTTAATGAAAATAAAAAAAATACTTTAAAAAACTGGATTTTTCTAGGATATAAATAAAATGAGTTCTATGAATTCCATAGCCTAGTTTTAAAAAACTAAAATAATTATAAATTAAATATATAGAAGTGCTATTTTAAATACATTAATTGTCTAATAAGTGCCAACGGGACCACCATCAATATTTCCGTGGTCTTGTACGTATGCGCAGCGAAACTTTCAAATCTTATAAAATAACGAAGGTTTGGCTGCATATAGCTCCACCACTATAAGTTTTAGTTTTTTGGCCTATTCTATGTATTGATAATTTTAATACATAGAATAGGAATTGGATACCCAGCTTTGTAGACAGTCGTAAAAAATACTTTTATACGAATAAATAATAAAAAAATATTCGAACCTTAAATGTTTTGATTTTAATTTTGATTTCAAAGAAAACTGATTTTTACTCTACTTTGAATGCAACAATAAAAATGAGAATTAAAACTGCCATAGATCGTAAAAAACTTTTTATTTAGTTATCATATTAAAGTTAATTAATGAATTAAATTACAAAAAACATATCAAAATTTATATGCTATATAAATTGTTTATTAAATTGGACAATAACCAATTTTTACATTGCATTCAATTTTATGTGATTTTAAAGAGCCAAGATTGAATTTACACATGGCAACATTAAACAATGAATTGTCAGTTTGACGTTTGAAGAAATAATAAAGAAAATTTGACATGTTTTATTTTTAATTGAAATAAATAATAATATACGTTCTACTTGATACTTACTTTTAAGCACATAATATAAGTAAATTTGTCATTTAACTAACATGGTGGGCTACAACATGGATGGACCAGCTAGAGATCGAGTCATGAAATTAATTCAAGAAAAGGATAGAATTGAAAGTGAGATTCGCGAACAGAATTTAGTTTTAGAAGCAAACAATGTTGGAATGCACGATCCACTTGTCGATGCGGACGGCTTTCCTCGCAATGATATAGATGTTTATAAAGTTCGACACGCGAGACATCGTATTATATGTAAGTTATAAGTTATATATTTTTTACTAGAGATGACTAAGCATTTTTTGCCATATATACATTTTTACATGAAAGAAGATTAACCAAGTATTTGTTTGCATCTCTTTAAGAGAGTAGTAAGGTCGCTTACTTAATGCATCTAATTTTTCACAAACCATAGAAAGACTTGAAATTACAATCATGGAGAAATAAATCTTTATATAACTTATTATATACTAATTTACGAAATTTAAATCATTCCCTAGTTTTCTATATTAGTTCTTTCTTTGTTTTTTTTAAAGAGTATATGAATATATGTTTAAAATTTTTAATTCTATTAAAACTTCAGGTTTACAAAATGACCACAAAACATTAATGAAACAAATAGAACAGGGTCTCGGTGAAGTGCATTCTGAATTTCGGGGCTCGAGTGGAGAAAGGCCATCAGTATCACATCCAACCTACACAAATGGTTTTGCTTCCAGCAATGGTGTAATGCATGAAGATAATAAGAGTTTTGCTAAAGTAGGTGTGGTTCAGGAAGGATCACCTGCAGATTTAGCGGTAAATAAGAGATTTAATTAATTAGTTCTTTAATTATGCATATCCATTGTATATAGCAGGGTGGAGAGAGTAACGTCATGTTAAAATACTGTGTTATCTCTCTCTCTCTCTCCCTGGCTTGTTTAACTGCAAACTCAACAGACTCGCTTGCTAATTCAGGCATTTTCCTTTGTACCAAAATATTATGTATGTATAACATTATATATATATATGTACTGTGTATATATCTTAAACTGTATTAGCCTTGTAGCCAGTTAGACATAAAGTGACAAAACACTCCATTCTCCACTTTCAACTTTCAAGATAAGAGACTCACCCCCATAATTTGTGTGGCCATGAGCAAGGAAATAAAAATAACAGTGTAGTTTAAATTTCCCTGAGTGTAAATCGAACCCATAACCATCATACTTTTTAGTAAACATACATATAATAATTATATTTAATTTGAACCCTTAGAAATTGTCAAATTTTTATGTTTCCTAAAAAGAAGTTTTTGTTCCTAAATGTGGAATAACACTTTAAAACCACAACCATCATGTTTACAGTCAGATGCTGTCCCAATCCATGTTTGTCAAAAGGACATTATCTTATACAAATCCTATATATTATTTTCTTCTATGTAAATTTGATCTGTTGATTGAATGGACTCTATTTCAACTTCTAATTATTCTCTTTACAGGGTCTTTCTGAAGATGATGAAGTACTTCAATTTGGTTCGGTCAATTCCAACAATTTCTCAGATATAACACAAATACACAATGTGGTAGCACATTCAGTCAGCCAACCTATACAAGTGAGGGTCAAACGAGGGTCTCATGTCCTCAGTATTACAGTTACTCCGAGACCCTGGGCTCAACCTGGTTTACTTGGATGTCAAATTAGAAGACTTTGAGATTCAGTTTTTAGTTGTACTTTACTTTCTTTGGTGCGTATATTGATTGTTGTTTATAAATAAAAAAAAATATTTGTCTTTGGTTGTTTTCTTTAAGATCAGCCTAATATTTTTTTACCTATTTCAATCGTGTTTTTATTATTAAATTAAATTATATGAATGTGTGTTCACATTGGAATCAATTAAAAGTATTAATGAAGATAGTAATAATAATTTCTCATAAGTTGTTCTATAGTATAATAGAATATGGTAACTTAGCTTACATATTTGTGTTTTTTTTATTTTCTATTTATTTAGATTATGTTGCACAATTAGTTAGGCAACATATTCGAGAGATGGTTTCAAGCTTTCAACTCTCATCTTCAGCATTACGGTTACTCCAAGATCCTGCTCAACCATAGCAAACAAAGAACAATATATTAAATGTTGGACATTAAAAATTATTATCTGTTTTTTTTTTCCTTTTTTTTAAATCATTTATACTACATAGGATGAGTAATGTCACAGTGGCATAGTGTATTATAAGGCAAAGCACCAGTGGCGTAGTGAGGGGGGGG
>DWAO01000670.1:0-23448 GCA_018230605.1 Heliconius congener | reverse complement strand
GGCGGCGGAGGGTGGGACGTGGGACTGAGGAGTGAATCCTCCCTATGTAATGGGCGTTTGCGGTGGTTATTGGGTCGTCGGGGTCCAGCAGGAGGCTTCGAGGGCGTCGAAGACGTGGGTGCTGGTGAGGGCTGTTTCTGTGCACTTCAAAAACTGGAACTAATGACAGACTGAAGGTCACTGCATTGGTTACGCTGTCTTTCTTACGATATAAGAAACGCAGGTTGCGAATACCTTTTATTATTATTATTATTAATAATAATAAAATATAATATCTTGTGTCGTTATTATATTTGATAATAATGGTAGTGAATTTTTTTTGGCTCGCAAGGAAATTTCTAGAATCAACCGCTATCGCTATCAATGTCTTGTATTTTGATGCAGCAGATATGAAAAACGTTATATTGGTATTTGAATTTATATGATGAGTCATTACTTTTACAGTAAAATATTTTGTTTTTGTTTTGTTGAATGTTTTATACTATATATAACTTAATATATTGGGACTTATGTTATTAGATTTCCATTTGAGAAATTAAATGTTTAATATTTTTATTTCTTCGCTCTGGTGTCAAGGCAAAGCGCGTCGTTGAGATCGTTCAGAACGCAGTGCATTCAGAATTCGCCATAAAGCAGGAGCGGAGTGTCTTAACACTATGCTCCCTCTGCCTACCCTGCTACATGCAGGATACACCGTCAAGCTGAAAAAAAAATGCTATTGAAAATATTGTAAATTTAATATGTTTGTAAGGAATAATACATATGTACATAAGGTCTTTAGCTGCTTTGTCTTTTCAAGGAAACAACACGAATCTCAAATCAATTTAGCGTTTTCGGGGTACGGTTTTAGTGTTTCACGAGTCGGCCGTTTCGGCCCGCGGTCGTTCACCTCTGTCGTAAATTAATTTTGCCACTAGATTTTGCCCGAGGCTTTGTCTGCATTGTAATTTCTACGTTGGAATAACAGTACCACCCGCAAAAAATGCTAATCTCGCCGTCCAGTTATAGGATCATCATATATTTTTTCTTATGACTGAATGTTCTAGGAAATATAACTTTAGAAAAAATTCATTAAAATATGATCATGTTTATGATTATTAGAGGCAGCTTTTTAATTAAAACGTTGCCTATATTGATCGCATTAACTAAAGAAAGTATTTCTATTGATTTTTTTTTTATTAAAAACTCTAAAAACCACATGTGTTTATGTACATTTTTATCTCGTTTTTATAAAGTATGAAAAAAAAGAACATGAAAGTATTGAGTAGATTCTTGGTGAAGGGAAGCATTACAAAATATATATTGAACTCTTTGTACGCGAGTCCTCGTGTCTTTGTCCTGTGAGTTCAAGGCTGTCGATGTAACAGGCGAATGTAATTCAATACAAAAACGAATTGGTTAAGTAAACTATACTTACATTTTATGTTTTTGTCTTTTTATAGTTGTTTTTCGTAAAATACGGGATAGTGGTATATCTCTACGATCTCCACTTTAGTCTTATATTTGACATTTGAATGATAAAATTTAGTTTTAAATTATAAAGTTAATGGACTGAGATCCCAAGGTCCACAAATCCCGACTTGTCCTGTCATTTTAGAAAGGCTGATTTTTTGAGGACTGTTAGGATATGTAGTTAAGACAATACGTGTAAGAACTCACTAATTAGAAAGTAGGGCCCTTCCAGAGGTAGATCTTTCGCTATCAGATAAGAAATTTATTTTCAAAACCTACAAGATACATCATTATTTTCTATGAAAATAAATATTTATTATGACTGCGTGACTAATCCACATTACTTAACTCTTGACCTATATGTATTATGAAGACAATATGACATGTATTTGCTCTAATTTTAGATTCTATTTGTCGCTCAGTTTTGTCAGGTTTCATTCCGGATGTCAATTGAGAAGCAACCTTGTGACATACGTAGTTAGTCACATCTATGATTGCACATTGTAAGTTGACACTGCTATAAAAGCAAACGTTTTATTTAAAATACTATTAAAACTATCAATGTGTAATGAGAGCCAAGTTTAATGTTAAGTAATGCATCGTTCTCGACATCACAGACAGAAGATAGATCCTTAGTCGAAGTCTGTGTATTCACAGACCGAGTCCACTAAGATTTACAATAAAAAAATATATCAGATGAATAAATTTTATACAAATAATAATCCATTAATTTAATAATCGACTTGAGTATGCTTTCGACAAGCCTCCTTTCAAGCAGGGCAGGGTGCTTTATATAACATATGACATCTTATGGTTATCTAGAGTATGTGCTCGTTCCATTTAGATGTGCGTCGTTTTAATGGACCCCATGGAACTGCTCAGATTATTTACAATCGAAATTATATATGAATAGAAGTAGTTAACGCGACTGGTTGTGGGTTCTATCCCCAAGGGAGGAAATGAAATATTTAATTCTTTAATTTTTTCTCTCTAATGTAGAAATAAAGCGCGTCGTCGATCGGAGGATATGAGTGTCTAAACACTAGGTTCCTTCTACCTACCTTGCTGAAAGCGGGATACAGCGTGAAACTGAAAAAAATGAATTAATCCATAATAGCAGGTTCCATCAAGTGATAAGTCAATGACCGTCTGTCCTATATAAGGGCCTGCACCCTCTGAAATCACGTAATAATTGCTCTCAGTCATTAACAGTTGTTAACTATTATTGAAAGAACAAATAGGGGAGCGAAACAGACACTATAGTTCCAACACCGGAAGTCATTTTAAATCTTTATGTACATACACAAATCCTGTACCATATTATTTAATATATATATATATAACAAAATGTAGACTATAAACATATTGTTTATTACAACGTTCATCACCTGAATCAAATTAATGTCATAATAAATTAGTAATCAAGTGACGGCTATGACCTAATTTTATTCAAACAATGGCTTTATTAATAATTAAAAAAAAATAGGATATTGATTATTCTAGAATTTGCATTATCGAATTTTATTGCACACGACGGCAATAAAATCCAAATATAATATGGTAATGGACGACCTTATATTACGTTCTTTTCGTGGCGTGTGTGGTTTGGTCGAAACAGCCGCAAGGAGGTGTGGCCTCCTCTATACTCCACGTCAGTCACGGAACAGCAGGTGTAGGGTGGAATTCATAAGAGTGAACTTAATATAAGCTTACTCTATAGGGTTTTTTTTCTTAAAATTAATTGTCTCACGTTTAAGTCTAACGATGTTTTGTTGTTGAAAGTTTTTGTACAACGAAAAATTTGCCTGAAGGCATTCTGTTCGTGAGTTGCCCGAACATGTTATTTGTGATGGCAAAATGATGGATGTGTAATTTTTTTTTTATTCTTAAAGTTTAGATTGGAGGTATCGCTTTAACAGATGTACTTTGTCTTAATAAATAAATGAGAGCGAACTATTTAGAGGCACATTTTATTAGTGAAATAGGGTACTTCCCAATTCGCAGGTTACTCACATTTAATAACGTCCTGTATGTAACACCCACAAGATGTGGATTGTGGTAATTTTCTACTAACAAAATGTCCTCACGCTAGGACACCTACCTAGGGTTAAGACACTCCGTTCCCCACTTTCCGTCGAATTTTTCTAGGGATTTTTGGGATCGAACCTACAACCGTCAACCGTCGTTTTACAGTCATACCCCTGAGTTACGACGGCCTTTCCTTTTCACTTTAACGTACTGAATTAATATGAAAATCATAAAAACTAATTGCTAAAAGCTAATCTATTACGAAATAGTATCATTGAGCTTAATATTGAAGTACATAATACATTTGTATAGATTTACATAGAATATTAATTAAATATGCATTTTCCATGTTATTATGATATTTTAGAAATGAATACTACAATAAATGTAAATGGCGACATACAGAATAAATAACTGATATATTAAAACGTAATATCGTAATTGATTTAATAAAAAATAATTAAATAAAAATATTTAATTTGTAAAATTTGTAATGTGATATGAAAACGGAAGCTTATGTTTATAGAGAAATTTAATGCTCTGACGGCTCATTAGAGTCAGTCACGAAGCGAAAAATTACTTTTCGAAGCAATTATCTAACGGAGCCTAGGTCCGACGCTTGCGTGCCCCGACGTTGTAAATATACGGACCTAGGCCTCCTGGGCTTGACTTCGCGGGAGGTTATCGACCCTGACCTAAGCCACTTTGCCATATGAACCCTGCAGTTCTCAAACTGTAGCCATGTTTCGTGGTTCATAGATCATTTTGAATCTTATTAAGAGATAATTTAAAGTTTCATGATGCTTGTAGATGCTTAAGCGTCTTAGTGAACCTATCGTCAAAAGTAATTAAGAAACTCTTTGTTATTGAAGGCGTATTTAAGTCGTTTAGATAATCTCATTAATCACATGTTGTAAATGTGAATAAAATTTCGACTCTTGGGTCACAGCAGGGTAGGCAGAGTAGGTAGGCACCGTTTCCTATTTTCTGCCGAATTATAGAGATATTTCTAGTTTAGGGAATTGAGCACCGCTCTGCCTCGACACCAGAGCGAACAAAACAAAATAAGTTTAAATAAATATTTAATTTCCTCGAGTGAGGGGCGTCTACAGTCACACACTTGTGCCCCTGCGCCACGTCTGGCTTCATTAAAATGTACTATAATATATATTTTTAATATGTCGTATGTTTCAAATTTTGATCATCAAAGGACATCTTAATATCCGCGTGATGCAACACTCACGGTGACGTCCGCTAGTGACACCCAAGAGGAAGTGCTAATGGGCGTATAGTTTCCTTTCTCAGAATTGGTACCTTTAGTTTATTTAAAAATAGTTCTAAAAGCTCCTTCTTTAACTGTGATATCGAATTGTGAGAGCTAATGGAGCTCGTGCTGGTTTGGAACTTGTGCCTAAATTTAATAACGGAATCAAAATAATGATGAGTAGGCCAGCGTCTGATTGTTGTGCCTTGGTTGTGGATTCGTTTCACACTCTCGTAAATAAATTATTTTTATGTCTGATAAGACAATGTGCGGAGTTGAGTTTGGCACATCAACAAACAATTTTTGAAAGTAGTAGATTCATCTAAATAGGTTCTGAATCAACAACTGTCATTTTACATCAAAAGATGGTGTAAGGCAATAAATATTCAGAAACGTTCTTTGTCCATAATTATATGCTTCAAACTGACTAAACCCAATATTTGGCTTTACCTGCTTATTCTTGAATTCCAGGAAGATATCTTGAATGGAGTCACGTTGTAAAATGTGATGACGCTCCATTTGCAATAACCGTAGAGAATTGCACTTGATAATAATAACTGACCCATTTTCCTAAGTTACCGGACGCTGTGCGTAGACTCTTATCTATTTTAGATTCTTCATGTACATTGTAAGGTATTTGTAATTCGTTTCGAGTCGTTTTCTTGGATAATTGGTCAGTTTTGTTGTTTATTATTATTCTTTACTATTATAGAATTGAACGTGAGCTGAATTTTTATGTTTGTACTTTTGAGTTCGCTTTGTTCTTGCCGTTGTTGCCTTGTGCGTTGCATTTTTATAGTAAATTCGTGTTATATTTTTGGAAATTTTAAAACATTCTACCACTACATGACTTGTATTTCTTGAAAATAAATGTTTACAATACCACCTTTATAGTCTATGTTATGTTTATTAACCGTTTTATTAACCGTTTTCTATGCTATTTTTTTTTTATTTTAAATTCTTGGTTTTTTTTAATACAAGTAAGAAATCTTTAGTTCGAGAATCTGTATTATACAGAAACCTAACTAGGTTTTGTTTGTTAGTGATGTAAGTTCATATTGATATTAGCACTTGTTCACTTTGATTTAAACCAGGCATACGTGACTCGACTCATGCCACAGACTAATATAATCTTGTATATATACCTACACTTTTTCGAAGATAACAACAGGTGGACAGTCAAATTTTCCCTTATATAAACAAGAATGACGAAACGAAAAAAAAGGCGAACTCATTTTGTTATATCATTAGACGAAATCAGGTAAATTTCAATATAATACAAAACATTTTTTTCACTTTATATTTAGCAAAAATCTCTCCATATTTTTATGGATTAGTAGCGGTTATCATATCGGATGTTATCTTCTGTATCAGCACTTCAACACGTCCTGATAGTGTCACGCAGACCGAACCGCTTTCTACACGTCTAGTCAAGCTATAAATAAATGTTGCGACGGGATTTTTTTGATAAAGAATGCATTTACACTTTGCTTAGGTAATGGTATGAAGTGACAAATAAGCATATATATTATATTCAACTTTTTTTTTGTAGCTACATAACATCGTATTGGAATATAAACAGTTTCTTGTTTGGCGTGCCTTTTGATTATTTTTATAACTTCTATATACGTACTAAAATATATATCCTTTTGTAGATTATAATTATGTGATTATTCGATTACATTTATATATTTTTTTACTGTATTGTATTGAATTGGAGGCATTGCGTGTTGAGTGGTGTAACCCAACGCCGCGCTATTGCTTCAACACCAAAGCGAAGAAATGAAAATATTTAATGTTTCTTTTCCTCCAATGGGAATCGACCTCACAACCTGTTGCGTTTACAGTCACCTGCGCCACTACGCCGCGACTGGCCTGCGTTTACATTGATATACGTATGTTTACTTTGTGAAGTAATATTACTGATTTATGAGTTTTATCCTATACATAAAAGAATAAATACGAATGACGGTACTAAAACTATTTTATAAAATATATATATAAGATAGGTTAGAGGCGTATTTGAAAGATCGGTGGGGGAGATGACATCTGTTGATATTGTCAACGATGTTATTATTAGGTGCCAAATTTTCAACGGTCTCTCTGTTTAAACGCGATGACGCGTCTGTAATATGATAATCTGTTAAACACTTAATTTACATACTTAATTAATTAATATTATTTCAACATACAATTTTATATAATTAAATTATGTGTTTTAGCCTGTCTGATTATGTTTTTAGCTTGTATTTGACTCAGGAAATTGGTTATTTTTCTTTAATTTTTCTTGATGCGTTGCGTGTTTAGTTGCGGAACTCAACACCGCGCTTTGCTTTAACACCAGAGCGAATAAAATCAATCACAATCTGTCGCTCTCTCTTGTCTTGTGTCACTGCGCCACCACTAGCCTCACTTGGCCTGCTTTTTCAAATGTTTTATAATTGAATTTCAATTTTAATTGTATTTTTTTTATTGTCCACAGGTAAGAGTAATTTTATTGGTGTTCCTTCGTTACATAATATTACGTAAGTAGAATACAAACTTAAACTTTTTAAGTAAATACAAATTAAATTTAATAGCTGTTCATTCAATAAAATAAATATATTATTTTTATCGCTTTTGTTTAAGAGATATGCCAAAACAAAATAAACATATATATTAAGCTAAAAGTAATAAAGGTGACTACTTTCCAACTATATAATTGAAAAATGTACGTCGAAAACGTAGTTTACAATTTTGTTGTCATTCCATAATTATATATTAATTTCAATAGCGAAGTTTCATAATCATATCATTAGGCTAACCGCCATTTTCAATCGAGTAACGACGAGTGAAAGTGTTATACAATATGTTATTACATATTTTATTTTTATATTTTGGAGATTAACTATAAGAAAAATATATTTTTATTGTATAACATAATATGTTATTATATAAAGAGAAATATACTAGCGATAATATACGAATGATCGCTAAACGATTTTCGATATCGGTTTTTATAGCGTTTTTTGTATGTATACCTAACACACGAACGACTGCCAAGACAAAGAAATATTTTAATGTTTTACTTCAACGACCCATAATTACTATGGCATAAAACAGTTTCTTTACTGGTTTTATGTATATGTTGTGGAAGGAACGTTCCGTGACACCATTTTCACTGCCATTTATTTTCTTTAAACTTTTAATTGCCCGCACAGACACTATTCAATAATCGTTATAATAAATATTTCGAACAATCCAATAATAATTAACAATACATATGTAAATTAATTATTATTGTTAGTATCGTAAGCGGTCGTTGTTGTTTTATATAATACGATAATATTTCGTCTTATATAAAAAAAAACAACTTATTGTGTTTTGTACCACAAAACGTCTCGAAAATTTCCATTTATGTTGAAGTTATACAACAGACCACAATAGAACTATTATTATATTGTGTGACATTTAATTTATATAGTTATATTGTATAAATATTGTATAAATAGTTAAAATAATACCGCCGTGTACAGTGGCGGAGTCCAACGCAGTATTTTATCTTACAAAAACACCTTTATTGTAAATATAAATATTGACAAAGTCAAGACTGTCTGCGTTGCTCCTTTGCTATATCTCCGTAATTCAGTTTTCATTACAATACAAATATATTTTTAATTTTGGTATAAGCTTACGTGATATCCTTTTTTAGAACTTAGAACTGTATATTATAATGCTTCATCACCTTTTCATCATCACTCTTCCTCCTTTAAATATTTTATTCTTTTATATAGAAAGCTTTTTGACTACAGCAAAACACAGAACCCCATAAGACTATTTTAACATATAAAAAAATCTATGTGACATTGCCAGGGGCAAAATAAATTTATTCCTGGATACTATTTGTATAACGTAAGTCACTAACTAATAAGAATTCTCTCACGTAGTCTGTTTGACCCAATTGCTTTATTATTTCGTAACATGTGCTGAACATCTTAAAATAAACCCTATTTAAATTACTTTTCGATAAACATCGATAGACGGAGAGATGTCTATCGATGTTTTAGATGCGTACATATGGATGATGTTTTTTTCGTCCCTTTTACTATTACTATGTGGATGGATTTTTTTAAAAGGATAATGTTCGTTTGATATGATGAACGTTCACATACTGCCTTTCTGTAATATAAACCTATTTTTTGGAATTTTTTTATAGGTTATTCGATTGCGACATCTAACTACTTATATTTTTGAAATGGATGGGAAAACACATAGTGTCTTATCACTTAGCTCAGAGGCTAAACTTTTTAGAGGGAGTTTAATATACGCCGCTCACCACTTTCTGCCAAATTTTCAAGGCATTGCATGTTGATTCGCGGAACACAACACCGCGCTTTGCACTCGACTCAGGCGAGGGCAAAGCGCGGCGTTGTGTTTCGCGAGCGAAGAAATAAAAATATTAAACATTTCATTTCCTTGAACGGGTATCGAACTCACAACCTGTAGCGTTTACAAGCACACGCTTGTGCCCCAGCGCCACGAATGGCCTAAAAAATAATATTGTTTGTATAAAATAGTGAATGGACGGAAGAATCATACATTCATTGTATATAATCAGACCTTGTTCTTAACGAATTGATGTACTAACTCGGAACGATTACGTTCTAACAAGGTTGTTATTCGATAAATATATTTCCTAGTTACTAATGTACCTACTGTAAGTTTTAGTAATTCCACTGGTACTTTAACTATTCCGGAAGCTGACTAATAGACTGTGACTAAAAGAATAAATAAATCAGCTTCACGCTGTATCCCGCGAATAGCGGGCTAGGCAGAGGCAAATTAGTGTGAAGACACTCCGTTTTCCACTTTCCGGTTGAATTTTTTTCATATTGTTGCGTGTTGAGTGGCGATATTCAACCTCGGGGTTTTCCGTTGTGCCAGAGCGATCTAGTGCGATCGAGTTGTGCTAAATCGAACCCATAATCGTCGCGTTACAGTCACACCCTTATGCCCGGGCACTACGACGGCCTCAGTTATGACTGACTAAACTGTATAAAATTGGTATGCTTGTAGGTTGGAGTCATTTCGTATTATCATTTCTTCATACTTTACATTGCCACTTCGTTTATGATCGCTATTGATGTAAGCGTATATCACGATATAAAGATGGACCGATTTTGTAACAAGATTTGATATAACAAATCAATCCTACATCCTACCTTTCCAAGCACACACACACACACACACACACGCCACGACAGAAACATGTTGAATTACATAAAAACAATCACGTTTTCTCAATCACTTTTGTTGGACCGATGTATGTGGTAAAGTAGGGCGATCTATCTATAAATTCTGCGCGTGAGTTGTCTTAGCTCTTACAGAAGAGGCTCAAGGTCGCTGGAAATGTTCCAGAAAGCTTTTTTTCTTTATTTATCGAACTTCACACGCTTAGTTTTATTAGGTATGGCGTCAAGTGTTCGGATGAGTTGTTTTAGGTAGTTAGTCACTGGACATCATTATCGCGAAGCTGCGCCGGTATAAGTTATTTTCTTTGTTCTGTTCGCCAGTTTCTCACGTTTTTTTTTAGCTTATATTCCTTGTTTTATTGTTGTAATTTAATATATATGAAGTTAATCCTTTAATGTTATCATTTTTAATATGTGAATATATGTTTTAAAATTGTAATACTTGTATTGTATTTGTTATTTAAAATATAACTTTATGATTTTCGCAAAAAAGAAAAACCAATTCAAATTCAAATAATTTTATTCAAAATAAGAAGTTACATGCTTCATTTTTTGAACGTCTTATAATTTACCCAATGACTTTTTCAAAATGCTTATTAATTATTCGGAAATTACGGTTAATAATTGTAAAAAAATATTATCAGTAGTATATATTATAGTCAGTTTGAAAAATCTATATAATGTAACAAACATAAAGTAAAGAAGACATTAAATATTACTTCTACTAAAGCTTGACTGTTTGAGCTTTTCATTTAAATTAAGTTTTTGAGGCCACGTTTTAACCTGAACAATCGAATGTATCCTGGATATCACGTTAACCATATGAAAGGACAGCTGGAAAGAAAGCTCGTGCCGGTCAACGATAAAGTTGTAGGTTTACGAGACACTCGATAAGCACACAAACGCCGCCTCGGCCTAACCGTGACTGCGCAATTAAAATAATTTAAGTTTCACAGTCGGACCTTAAACACAATAGCTTTTAATATTTCGAAATAACCATAACTCGGGCACGCGCCTTGTTTGTTTGTAATAGTTGTGAACGTTCTAAAGCCCGGTTTTCGACGCCAAAGAGATATGAAAGGAGTAATGCGAAAGAGAAAAGAAATGAGTAGGCTGAACGGGCTCGTTTTGAATTCCCATTCCCAACAACAAGTTTTATATTTTATAGTTATTTCACTCTGTTTCCTAGAAAAGAGTGAGTCCTTTTCAATTCTTTCTGCTCGGTCCTTTTCGCCTAAATATTATTGCCAGTTCAACGTAGTCCTTAATGTGTCCGCTCCGCTTGTGGTGGACACCGAGTTTAAGGCCTAAGTATTACGAACTTTAAGTCTTAACGTACATTGCGAAAGAGCGAAAGAGCGTTTTATGAATAAATACATAATAAAAATAAAAAGCGGATACTCTATTTTTATCTACACTTATATAGCTACTTGAAGCCGTCAATTTATTGCATAATAAATAAAATTGTATGGAACATCACATATATGGTGATATAATAGATTATGTACCGTCTTTAAGAAGTGACGACTAATCAAACATCCTTGTATATATGTAAGGTTAACCCCATAATACGTTGTGAACTTTGAACTTTTCATTAGTGTCACGCTGTATCCGCAACACAACAGGATAGGCTTTATATCCTATTTTCCGCTAAATCCTGCAGGTGAAATGAAAATATTAAATATTTGGTTTCCTCGAGTGGGAATCGAACCTATAACCTGTCGCGTTTACAGACACACGCTCGTACCTCTGCGCCACGACTGGCCTCAACTTTGAACTTCTCGCTCATTTAAACGTCATATCTCCTTGTTAAGAGTACGTAATTGAAAAATTGTTGCATCTTATATTAAAGAAGTCACTTTCACTTCAATTTCTGGCACTTTTAACTAGCCATTTGACTTGAAGTGATTGATGGTAATCATGTATACTTTGATTGGTGGACTGATTGATGTTGTCTTCTAATATATCATTATTTTAAGACATTTTTGACATTTTAAATTTACATATTTGAAACTTGCAAATTTTGTGCTTTATATTATGTTAGATGTTGTATTTAAGAATTATATGAAGTACTGATTAAATATATATTGTGCTTATTCCAGAACGTTGTTGCTAAATAGAGCGCAAAATTCAGCAAAATTCGGTTGAAAGTGGAGAACGGGAGTGACTTAATGGGAATGGAGTATTATAACATTAGGTTCTTAGGTTCCCTTTACTAAAAAAAATCTCTAAAATACAAAGAGATTTTTTTCGCATAATAATGTGTTCCAAAATAATAGAAAACTGTTTACAACAACGACACAACAACAACGATTGTTGGTTGAGACTCTAATGTAATGCAACCATTACCCAGTTTTACTCGTGAAGCTTTCGCCTAAACTATCTTATAATAAACTGTTGCGGTATTCAGTGCGTTGTTTATTATGTTGAAGTTACACTACAAGTTTACAATCTTGTCTCAGGCGACAATAACCCGAAAGATTTATCGTCGAACTGCTTATATCTTGTAGAAATGTTATATAAAAAAGAGTAAGAACGAGTGTGTATTCATGTAATACCTTGTAATATGAATGAAGAAATAGTTAAATTATTATATTAATACAATTTTAATGAAAATTTATTTTATTAACAATACTGTAAACGATGGTGATTTGTGAGAAATATCTATATGTTATAGCGTACCGTGGGGTTCGACTACAGTAGATATACACTACAGTAGAGAAATACGTCGTATACGAAGTATAAGTGTGACGAATAGATATTTATTAGCTCGAAGTGAATCTCAACAAGAACTAAACAAGAATTAAATAAAAAAACAACTTTACGCTATATTCCGCATATAACAGAACAGGCGGGGGGAAATATTAAGACATTCTGTCCCCCCTTTCCGCCGAATTTTTCGAGGCGTTGCTCATTAAGTGGAGAAACTCAACGCCGGTATTTTGCCTAGGTTTGAAGAAATGAAAATATTAATAAATCATAATTAATTCTCCCAACTGGCGATCGAACCCACAATCCGTCGTATTACAGTTATACGACGCCCTCAATTCATTATGTATATAATAATGGCTCGTTATAAAGATTAAAACACAGTAATAAGCCACACACTGTATATAAAACAAAAGGTAAGATAAGCACTATTTAATTAGCTAGTTGAAACTGTAATGAACATCAATCGAAGCGTGGGATTTGATGTATGTAGATAGTCGTCGTGAAAGCGTCTAAACCTTTGTGTGATACCGTGTTGTTTGTATTGTTGTGTTTAAAATGTGACGGGATAGAATTATCTCTTATGAAATTTATCATTTTTGTTAACACAGACCCTTTTTTGTTATATCTTTAATCATGCCACAAAATGCCAACAGGTAGGCAGAGGAAACCCAGTGTTAAGACACTCCGGTCCCCATTTTTCGACGAATTCTGGAATTAGGTGTTGAGTGATCATTATCATTTGATTATGTAGGTATGTATGTAGGTACTATGTATGGCAATGTCAGTTGTGTCGAGTGTTAAAGTCAGGCTTAGTAAATATATGCGGATGTTAAATTGTTAAGTTTATTAATTCTTTTAATATTATTAAGGTGAATATTTGGGAGGATGGATGTTTGTTCAACTTTCACGCTAAATCTACTGAACGGATTTAGATAAAACTTTACAGTAGTAGAGCATATACATCATAAGAATAACATAGGCTACAATAATTATATAAATTTGGCTTAAATATAACAATAAGTATATATAACTAACATATATACTATATATAACAATAAGCTTAAGCGGGCGAAGCCGCGTTTAGGCCGCTAGTAATTACATAAACTGCAAAAAGTTTTGATGCCGTCGTGGTGTATTTGTTAAACGCCTTCTTAGACGAAGTTCGTTAGACGGAGGATCCGTTAAATAAAATACGTAAATTATTTACTTGGTTTGAAAGTGGTAGACTACAGGGAAAGTAGAAGAAACCTCGTGTTAACACACTTTATTCTCCATTTCCTGCCGAATTTTAGAGGCATTGTGTGTTAAGTGGTTGAACTCAACGCCGCGCTTTTTGATCTTAACACTAGAGCGAAGAAATAATTTAAATACTTAATTTCTTCAAATGGGAATCGAACTCATTGCCGTATCGGGACTACAGTGGCACGCTTGTGCCCCCGCCCCACGATAGGCTTCTGCTTTGTACGAACTTGAAATAAGACCTCAGTCACATTTATCATGGTATAATTATCAAAATCTCGTTTGCGTGATCTCCGACAAAGAGTTCTTTGTATAATCGGTAGAGGTCGGCGCAGAAAAAACGGCCGCGATTTTTTACTTGGCAAGTGTTGAATAATGATTGAACTCATTTTTTTGCCTCTATAATATTAAAACTTAGTTTTTGTTCTCCTTTTTTTGTAAGACTGGTTAAAAATACTTTCTTATATAACTATTATGTATATTTAGTTTAATTTATTTGTTAGTTGGTATGTTATAATATTATGCATTTTTAGCTTCACGTTATATCCCGCACATAGCACGGTAGGTAGGGCATCTAGTGTTGAGGAACTCCGTCCAACACATCCCCATTTTCGAGTCGAAATTTTCAAAACTGTAAAAAAATCATGACTATATATTTTTTTTTTAAATTAAAGAAGTATATGCTTGTTGCCCTTTTTGTATAAGGGCAATACAGTATTATTACACAAAATGTATATCCTCAAGCGAAACTTTCTGATTCAATCTGCACCACCTGCTTCGGAAGGATCTTTTTTTCTCTCAATTTTTCAAGGTGCGGTGCACCTGCGAAGGCGGATTTATATATTTTTTCTTTGGCAAAGTCGCGACTTTCATTTTTTATCAATTAACATTTTCGTTAATATATTACTTTATTATAAGAGAAAAATTAAGTTATTTATATTCTTGCATAATACTCTTAGGTACATTACATGTCGAAGAGCATAAACAAAAAACTTATTTTCAAGGAACAAACAATAATGATAAAATCGTGACTCGTACGTATCGTGAAAGTACCTGATGTGATAATGCCTCACATGTTGCATATGCACACGTAATTTGCACTTTGTGTTATTAGTGAGGAGCGCACTACCTCTACCTCACTAGACCTACTTCTACCTATCATTTGAAATCAGCTACCCGGATTCGCATTTATTTTCTAAAAAGACATTTAATATAAAAAATATACATTAGTCTAATTATTAATTTAAATAATCATTTGAAATTAAAATTACGGTCGTCGTGGCGCAGTGACACAAGCGTGTAAACGTGACCGTAATTGAGACGAGTGTGAGTTCGATTCTCACTAGGGGAAATAAATTATTATTTATTAATATTCTCATAACGACGCATAGGCCACTCAAAACACAATGCCTCGAAAATTCTGCGCAAAGTGGGAACCGCTGCCTAACCTGCTAAATGCGGGATACAACGTGAAGCTTAACAAATGAAATGGAAAACAAACAACAATATAGAAATATGTGTATATGTAAAAAACAACAATATAAATATATATTTATAACCGCCGGCGAGGTCCAATACGTTGTACGTATAGGTACGTTAGTGTTACTAACACATTGTATTTTATATTACAAAAAATAACATCGAAATGGAAATTTATCGAAGTAATATTTTAAAAATCGTCATGCCATTCACTGTTTCAGTTTTATTATTATGCTATTCATTTTATTATTAATAATATTTTATATGCTGGAACTTCTAAGTAGGTCACGTCGGTAGGTAATGTGACACTATTCTATATACATACACATTTAAATACAAGGATATTAAAATAATATTAAAAAGTTGCACAATTCATGAGGTATTTCTCTGATAACGATTTTGCTTATCTTGCTCTCTCGTCGTTATTGATCGTTATTGATAAAAATATATAATTTTTAACAATTTTAAAGTGTTATTTCACACTTAATTAAGAAATTTTCAGGAAGTAAATATATAATTATTTAATATTTCCCACTTGAGGAAACGAATTATTTAATATTTTGATTATTTTATTTTCTTTGTTTCAATTTCGAGGCTAGTCGCACAAAGTGTTACTGTAAAACCGACTGGTTGTGGGTTCGATCCTCACTCGAGGTCATGCAATATTTACTTAAATTTATATTTCTATTTCTTCGCTCTGGTGTCGAGGCAAAGCGCGGCGTTGACTTTTGCCACTCAACACGCAATGCCTCCAGAATTCGGCAGAAAGTGGGAATCGGAGTGTCTTAACACTAGGTTCGGTCTGCCTAACCTGCTGTTTGCGGGATACAGCATGAAGCAGATTTTTTTCCCGATACTACAATAAAGATGATTCTCCTATATATATTTATGTAAAATTTATATTTAATGTTAAAATAATTATGTCAATCAGCTTTGCTTATAATTTAGTGCTAAATTGACATCGAGATTGTCAAGTTACGACGCTTACGCGTGATTTATTTTCCACTTGGCTCACACGTTTCTATTCAATTGGAGTCGTAATTGAATCTAAATTATTTAGGAAAAAATATGATATTTTTTCCCTTACTATTGCTATATTACTTTCAAACATTATGTGTTATATGTTAATTGAAGTTAACGCTTCATCCCATTTATTGAAGATTAAGTGGCTATAATTAAGCATCTAATTGTGTGTTACGTGTAAATTGATTAATAGATTTCAAATAAATTATTAACAACCACACACATTGAGAAGGAGGCTGTCGTGAATGCTAATAGAAACAGAAGAAGAAATAATAGAAATGGTATGACTTATACGATAAGCGGATACACATATCTACATACTATATTAATAAAACGAAATTTATATTAAAAAATTGTGTTTAATAATACAATTTTCGCTGTTAGTACGAATTCCACATCAAAATTATATTATTAAAATGTAATTTTCAATAAAAACAGCTCAATAAAAAAAACATGAACTTACAAACCTTATCTATTGTAGAATGAGTTAAAGTTTGTGATTGGTTTTTAGCAAAAAAGGTAATACTATTCTGTTATGTTCTCTAAAATCGTAAACGCCCGAGTGTCCCATTATAATAGATTTTCCATGGATTCACGATCTGGCGGCGGTCACGTAATATTTTTACATTCGTTTGAATAATTTCTTTGTAAAAGGCGTTGGTTGCTTTTCTTGCACAATATACAATTTGCGGCGTGAACCGCGGGTTGCGGACAACCAAACCTGAGAATTAGATGTAATATAATGATAACCCTCATTCGTAAGTAGCTTTTTGATTAGGTAACTGTTGAATACATGATGTGTTGTTGTTTTTTCTTTTTTTTTTTTTGGTTCTTTGGTTTTTTTGGCTCTTCACGCGTTGGATGCATCTTGCGAGATAAATGGAGTGATACGTGATAATGCTGTGGTATCTATGATATCCATTGATGGTTTTGTTTCGAAACTCAGTGTTGCGTATAAGTCGTCGTAATCCTAGAGGTAAAAAATGTCAAGCAGAATTTGAACCACCTCGATAAATCAACGTCGGACATGTCTCGTCCCTTCTTTTAAAAGTTATTTTTTTATAGTTTCACGCTGTATCCCGCACGTAGCATTACTTTGCTGAAGAGGAAACTTGCGAACTTAATATTAAGACGCTCCCCACTTTCTGGCGAATTCTGAAGGAATTGCGTGTTGAGTGGTTGAAATCTACGCCGCGCTTTGCCCTGTTACCAGAGCCTGGAAATGAAAATAAAATAATATTTCATTTCCTCGAATGGAAATCGAACCCAAAACCTGTACAGTTGACAGATGCACGCCCGCGCCGCTGCACTGCGACTGACTTCAAAAGAGAACATAAATAATATTTAATGTATAAATTTAAATTTCATTTAAAAGATACGTATACCCTAATGAGTAGTCCTCATTAATCACCGTTCACTACGCTGTGTAACGTCAACTATCTCATTAGAAATATGTGTACGGAGAAAGTCCACGGACGGCGGAGTCGTGGCCGAGAGTGCGCGGCGTCGTCTGAACTTGACGAGTGACAAGTTTTTGTACTCTCCGTATATGCTCATGAAACGGTTGGCCGTCTGTGTAGCAACATTATCACCCATAAACACTATAGCTAATAAATAGCTAACGGACACTATGGAGAAAATATCGACTGTAAGCTGTTTCAACGTCGCTTTTACAAATGTTTGTTAATACTGAAATAATGAATGGTTTCGTCTTTGTTCGTACTTTCATTTAGTTTATATTTCACATTTTTGCTATATTTTGATATATGTATATAAAATTGTTCTACTCCACTTTCACTTTTTTATGTTTACGACTAATTACATTACATATATTATATTAGATTCGTCGTGTAAGCACAAAATTTTTAGATAATTTGTAAAAGTATCAAATTAGAGTGGCTGTTTAAATGTGGTCATTGAAGTTTCGTATCTAGTTTAAGAGAATATTTTTTAATTATATAGGACATTGATAACTATATTATAATACTTAACAAACAGGTTTTTATACTATTCTTTTATAAGACCATACCATATGTTAAAAGTAAAACAGTTTTGTTGCAAACCTGTACTAGTTCATATAAATGCAAAGTTATAAATGCAAAGTTATAAATGCAAATGTTATAAATGCAAAGTTCCACTATAAGAAATTTAATATTTTCATTTCTTGGCTCTGGTGTAGAGACAAAGCGCGGCGTTGAGTTCCGTCAAAATGTGGATCGAACTGTCTTACCACTAGGTCCACTCTGCCTATCCTACTGTGTGCGGGATACATCGCGCTGCTTTGCTCACATTTTACGCTCTGATTAATGAGAGTGTAAATAAATAAAGACCACCTATTCGAACCATCTTTCTCTCAAACGGTTTATATATGGATATATCAATGAGAATAATTACAAATCAATAAATATAATGCGCGTAATGTTATCAAACCAAGTCGTTATTACGAATAAATATCACTAAATGATTTAAATCAAATAAATCAGCTTCACGCTGTATGTATCCCGTTCACAGTAGGGTAGGCTGAGGGAACCTAGCCTGTTAAGACATTCCGTTCCGTACTTTCCGCCGAATACCAACGGAGATCAACGCTGCGCTGTGCGTCGACACCAGAGCGAAGAAATGAAGATAATAATTTAAACAAATATTGAATTTCCTCGAATAAGTATCGAATCCACAACCAGACGCGTCTACAGTCACACTTTGTGCCCCTGCGCCACGACTGTCCTCGATAACCAAATGATTTGTTACGACCATTTAAATTTGTTATGTACAGACTACAGTACAATTACATATTTAATTATGTAATATCTAATTATACGTCTTTGAAAGACTGTCAACAACGTTTAATTTTCAAGATGAAATCAGATCGATATTTCTCTACATTTTTTTTTAGTTCCGTGAAAGTAAAACGCAACTGGTTTTTTTTTTCTTTGCGAAAAAATGCATATTGATTTTTTTACTTGTTGTAACCCAATAGCTTCTGAATTTTTAATGTTCGAGTAAGTGTAACATAATACGTCAAAACTTGTTGTCTGGTCGTGGAAAAAAAATTAAAAAGTGTCGTTGCGCACGCCGCGAGATTAACTTGGCCGCAACTTTTTTGATATAACTTTTTATTATTGTACTCTACGATACCACAAAAATTTTGTTGTATGAACAGTATGTTTTTGTGATAAATTCTCTGGTTAATACTAAGTTTCGGGGTTTAAAAGTAAATGGTGGACATTGAGGAATGTTGTTTTTTTTTATTGTACGTAACTCAGCCTCTTGATTTCTTAAGATGATATATTTGGTTACATTACTTTATGGTACTTTAGGAATATATAAGTGCATGGAATAAATGAACGCTCCGATGCAATCATTTCTTTTATGATTTTTCCGATTTAACCTCTTGCTCGTTGCTTTTTTTATTTTATTTTCGTACGAAGAAGTATAATTAATTATTAATATTAGGTAAAACTTCGAATAAATAGAACTAGAAAGATATATTTGTTATGGTATTAAAAAGGTAACTTTTATATAATTAATAAAGGCGTAGTAACTACCATTAAATCTGAACAATTTTACATTTGTCTTGTTCTAATATCAGTTAAATGCTAATTGATATATCTGAGTGTGATTTTTTTTATAGATTTCTATAGATACATATAAACCAATATATATGTAGATATTTTTAAGACGCTATAGTAGAGTCATTTTCTATACAGGTCTATCTAATACACGTTTTTTACTATGTTCATATATTATCTTGATGAATAATAAATAAACATTGCTTTGTACGATGCTATCTCGATATTGTAAAAAAAATGCTCCTTTTTATCTGTTAAATAACTGTTGTAATCTTTTAATAGAAGTCTTGATCTTTGTTGTGAGTTATTCTTTAAGGAAAATTGTTATTGTTTACTAAGGTATGTTTGTTTTTGTTGCAGGTAAAATATTGACTCGTCTCCATTGTTTGAAATCTATTTATATTTCGGTCTACATTATATTGCCTTCAAAGAAAATGAGGTAAGAGATCTTACTAAAGGTCTTACAACTTTAATTTTTGTTTTGAAATTTATCTTAAAATTTGCCAGTTTTCGCAAAATATTAAATATATTTTTCTATATAACACATACCCAGGATCTAATTACTGTTATTGATGCCGAGACAAATCGTGGGGTGCGGAGAATTGATAGTCGGAACACATGCTCGATAGTCAATGACGTAACAAATTCATAAAACCTCGCAAAACATTAGTCGACAGTATTGTATATTTAGGTACCAATTTGATTAATGTATATTATACTTAATATTAGGGAAGCTGTTTAAAATATCGAGTGAATGTGTTTAATTCAATGGAGAGGGGAACGAATTCAGAATGTGTATTTTTTTTCATATATAATATCTACTTTTTCTTCTTCTTTTATGACTAATTTAGTTACTATTAAAATAATTCTATATTTATTTTAATAATTAGTTTACGAAAAATTTTGAATTGGTTTACTGGGTAAGTTAATAAATTTTAATAAAAAATATAATCATCTAATGTTTTTATCTCTTTTTTTATCACGCTGCATCCCGCATATAGTAGAGGGAATCTAGTGTTACAGTGTGTGAATCTAGTGTTACCGCATATAGTAGAGGGAATCTAGTGTTAGACATCCCGTTCCCAACTTTCTGCTGAATTCTGAAGGCATGCGTATTGAGTGGCAGAACTCAACTCAAGAAGAAATGGAAATATACATTTTAAGTAAATATTTCATCTGCTCGAGTGGGGATCGAACCCACAACCAGTCGGTTTTACAGTCATACTTCGTACCCCTGGGCCACCACTGGCCTCAATAAACTCTCTTATGTCCTTAACAAAACTGTTACATTATATATACATTTGAATGTATGTAATTAAAACGTGTAACATCGAGTTAATAACTCTATCCTGGTCCCGATAGCGATCTAAACATCTTAAGATACTCGATTAAACTAACCTCATTAGCACTGATACGATAGCACGCTGTTAGAAATTATATTTGTGGTCCGTCTGTATGTAGTATTTACACATGAGAATATCTATACTAGATACCTTCACTTTTTTCACTATCCGCTCGAAATTGAGATATTACGAATCGAATCGCGGTATTCAACGCCGCGCTATGTTTGCTAGAGCGAGGATCATCTGGAAATAAATAATTCCTCCGAGTGGGGATCAATTTCACAACTGTTTGTTTACAGTACACAATTGCCGCCCCACTGCGCCACAATGGACATCTATACTAGATGAAATGAACAAAAGACATTTTCAACATAAATTCAGGAATCTCAACAAAACTTTCACACCCACATTGTGAACATTCAAAGCGGTCTCTGAATATCTAATTTGGACCAATAACTTAAATCGATATCATTTAGTAATGCTTTCACTTTCCACCTGTTAATATATTTTTATTCGTTTATTATTATAATTTTTATCATTGTGTGAGCGTGTTATGAAAATGTAGAGCATTATTACGACTATATTTCCTTCAGAAAATCTCGTAAAATCCTTCTTCAGTATCATCGAGACTGGGAAGATCAACTGAGATCTCTTTCCACTTCGTCTAATTTCATAAATCTATATTTTTCCACCATAAAAATAATTTCAATAAACTAAATTTCAACGTCAGTAACGGATATGTAAGCTCAAACAGTTATTTACGTGTTTAAATTATTGGTTTGGCCCCACATGGACTCGTTGTATGCAGTCCATCTGTTCCTCTAAACTTCAAAGTTTAATGTTGGAGGCAGATGTCGTGTCGACGCTGTATTAGCTTAAAGCGTAACTTAACCTCTAATTATTCTCTACCATCTATTGAATTACACGACATCGAGGATTTAATTTAACGTAATTGAGTGCACTCTTGTTGACCAATATTTAGATTGGAGATTGATTGACGTTTTTGGGGAAACGTGATGAGTATTGAGTAGTAGTAGGGTGTTAATTAATATAATGTTTTTATATAACATAATAGAAACACAAGGTAAGTATGTAAAAGTTGAATTGTTTTGGTATAAATAAAATTGAATTGCAAGACGTGTGACTGTAAACGCTACAGGGGTTATGGGTTTGACTCGAGGAAATGAAATATTTAATATTTTAATTTCTTTGCTCTCAACGCAGACACCTCGGCGTTGAGTTTCGCCACTCAACACGTAATACCTCTAGAATTCGGCGGAAATTGAACAGCGTAGTTTCTCAACATTAGCCTCCCTCTGCCTACAAAAAAAAGTATAATTAAATCCTTTTATAATTTGGCATAATTAAATTGCATTATGTGGACTATTCGCCATACACTTTCACTTCTTGCGTCACTCCACACGCGCAGATCTTAACTACGACGCTCTCGAGACATGTCCATGGGAACACGTCACAAAGAGATTTTGATTCTGATTTGGATACGCTAATTGAATGCTTACGTCACATCCTCTACCTGTACGCTCGAAATAATTATTGACCATTCTATTGAACCTACAGACGTGATGGTAATTATATGTTTGTCCACATTTGTTCATCAAATAATGAAAATTTGCTACAATTTCATATGAAGATCTTTTTTAATTAATCTACAGTTACTAGTTTAAAATAATATAGTTTGTAGACTATTCTGATAAAAATATCAATTAGTACGTACCTATGTTATTTCAAATTTTACAATTCTACTTCACTAAAACGTTTTTAAAGGCTCATAAAAACACGTAAAGCAACCGTGAGTAAGTCAGTTTCACAGAAAATACCGCGAAACTATAATGAGCAACTACAAAAAGCGTTCCTGTCGGTGCTGCCGTAAACTTCGTTACGCTCCGAGAAGCAAGATTTCTGTGTTCAAAGTGTTAGGAATTTTTATTTTAAATGTTTTATCACATTTGTTATATATATTTTTGATATTTCCTGCCTTTATTTTATTGTTGATATATATTTTTTTAAAACATGTTAACCATATTGATTTATGTTTGAGGCCAGTCGTGGCGCAGTGGCACAAAGTGTGACTGTAAAACCGACTGGTT
>DWAO01000669.1:0-23449 GCA_018230605.1 Heliconius congener | reverse complement strand
TATTTTCAATGTACAGAAACGACTTTTCTACAGATTTATTATAAGTATAGATTTAATTTCGTCAAATGGGAATCAAACCCGACCTTTCGCATTTACAATCGCACGCTTGTGCCCTTGCGCTACGACTGTCCCCGTTATGGAAAACACTTATTTTTCTCTTTTTTATTTTTATTGCAATCTTGGCGCGTATATTTTTAAAGAAATATAGAAAAACAGAACAATGTATACATTTGTACTTATTTAGCAAATGTATTAGTGTGGAATAACACTACAAAATGTCAAAAATATACATTTGTTTTAGATTGAAAAAAAAAATCGAATAAGTCACTAATTTTTTTCCATCTTACGCACAAAAATACCGTATCGTATTCACTAATGTAATATGAAACTCTTCTGTAACTGCGTGATAGACGAAACAACTGGCTTTAACAAGTTGAAATTCGGATATATACAGGAGAGAATAAAAAAAGGATGTCTGACATTCCTACCGAAATGGGGAAAAGAGAGGAAAATTACGTCTTAATGTTGCGGGTGACTACTAGTATCTTATATAATATGAGCACTACTGACATGGTGTCTCATATATAAGTATTATCATTTAGTCGTATTTAGTCTCTATAACAGATAAGGTTTTTAGGAAAACGTTACGTTCAAGCATTCAAATTGTATGTTAATACATTTGAATAGTTCATGCACTTGTACAAGATTTAATTTTTTTTTTAGCTTCACGTTGTATCCTGCATAGGCAGGGTAGCCAGGGTAGTTATTTATTGAAGTGACGATCGAACCCACATTCATCTGTTCACTGCTGCGCCATGATGACTTTGACAGATGTTTTGATGTTGACAGTTAATATTACGAGATCAAGTAATCTCCTTTATCATTTAAAAAGTTAGTGAGAATTCATTAAAATCAACATATTATTTCATTACTAAACAATTTAAGCAGTAAATTATTTAACTTTTTCCAAACATAAAACAGAAAAACCCAATAGCAGTTTTAACGTGTAACTTATTTGACTAAAAATCTTGAACAATCCACAAAGCAACATTTAAAATTTGCTAAATTCTAAAGTTTTTATCATAAAATATATTGCGTGACGGAACACAACGCCGCGGTTTAAAACACAATTTCATTTAATTCATAACCGAAAAACATAACACCTTAAACATCACAAAATAACCTACTCCAATCCATTCGTGAGCAAGTAGACTTGTACTACTAAACGCAAGCCGTGTTATGCGTTAATACATTCGTAGCGTGGGCCCAGTCAGTGCCTTCATGTGATATGCAAATCAGAATTGTGATTTGTGTTACGTAGCAGATTTGTGGCATTGTGTGTCAGTGGGGAATTACCTTTAATATTTGGTTAGCTTTGGTTATAACCATTTTGTATGGAAACTAGAGTTAACTTTGAGTACCTAGTTACAATGGAGGTTTTAAGCAGAAATCATGGAATAGAGTGATTTATTGCTGGGATTTCTTAATTTTGTTGTGTGAGTTTTGAGTATTAATTTAGCAAAGATTATATGACGTTGTGGCCTAGTAGCTCAGACTGACTGTAATTGCGACGGTTGTGGGTTCGGTTTACACTTGAAGTATTTTTTTATTTTCTTTTCTTCGCTCTGATAACTAGAGAAAAGGTACAAGCTACTCTATTGAGTAATATACAATGTCTCGAATTTGAACACTGCGTTCTCTCTGCCTACCCTGCCAAATGCGGGATGCAGCGTGAAGGTCATAAATAATATACAATGTCTCGAATTTGAACACTGCGTTCTCTCTGCCTACCCTGCCAAATGCGGGATGCAGCGTGAAGGTCATAAATAATAATTATATTATATTTGAATTTCGGACTAGCTAAGCTAAATGTCACATAAAATAAATATAGGTATGAATTAATAATTGTTTTGTTGTATAACGCTTGACTCCCTTTTTGTTCGTAGTCAAGCTACATATTTATATGATCACAATAATAAATTATTATTTAAAATTAAATTCATGTCTGACTGTAAATGTGACGGTTGCGAGTTCAATCTATGTTAGGGACAATGAATATATAAGTATATACATCAATTATTTCTCGGCGTTGAACTCTACCACTAAACACGCACGGAAAACTAGTGTTAAGACTCCGTTTCCAACTTTCCGGCGAACTTTGGAGGCATTGCGTGTTGAGTGGCGAAATTCAACGCCACGCTTTACCTCACCAGAGCGAAGATATAGAAATATAAATTAAAATAAATATTTAATGTCCTCGAGTGGGGATCGAACCCACACCACAACCAGTCGTGCTTACAATCACACTTTGCCCCTACGTGTCAGGCCAGTCGTGGCGCCTCTGTTAATCTTACATTCAACAATATCCATTTCCTTATCATTGAAACTTTCATGAACATCGTCGAAAGCTAAATATCAGCAATCGTCTGGACGGGATATCCGACAGATACCTAAAATCCCCTAAAGTGAAATTTCAAACGTATCTGCCCTAAGGGTTGCACAAAGGGAACAGGGATATCAAACAAAATTTTACGCTTCGGAGATACTCAATCAATCCATCTATATTTGGAAATACAAGATATGTAAATAGCTGTGGCACTCGACTTTGTCTGAATTTGGTAAATAATAATACTAATATTAATTAAATAGGTTTGTACAATGAACTGAAGCAAATTTTAACTTGAACTTACTTTTTTTATTAATTACACGTTGTATCCCGTACATAGCAGGATCGTAGAGGGAACCTGGGAACCTAAAGTTAGGACTCCGCTCCCATTAAGATACTTCCATTCCCCACTTTCCACCTCATTAAAAGTTAATACAATACGGCGTTGTTAGCCCAACAAGATAAAAAGATAAAAAGAGTATCAAGCCCACAATCATGAAGGTCGTGGATTCGATAATAACATTCCTCTACTGCGCCACAATACCATGCCTACATATGTATTTAAAATGAGAACGCGCGTGTCAAGCACAATGTCTGAGCTAACATAAACGATGAGCAGCAATAAGACAATCCCCATTTTACGACCGCTGTAAAACTAAGCTAAAATCAAATACACGTAATAAAATGCTGCAGCCCATAAACATTTCAATACATATAATAAAATTGTAACGGAGCCAAATTCGTATGGTTTGTTTTCTGAAAAAATGTTTTTGGAAAGGAGAGGAGAAAATAAATTAATGTCTATTTTGTGAAGTGGCGTTGGATTTGGTTGTAGGTTTGATTCTCGGGTGTAGAGTTCATAATAAGCTTTAAATTTGATCTGGAAAAAGCCTGGCCCGCCTAGCTGGAGCATATTTATTCATGCGTTTAAGCGTTGTTTTTTTTTTAATTTTCAGGACAATTGTTTTGTTTCTATAATTGTGGTGAGCAAGGACTATTCTGGAGAGGGCCCGGCTCTCCTGATCCCCCACCCCACCCCCTAATAGGCATATAGTAATTCTGTATTCATTAAGGGGACTACTAATGTGAACCGAACCCAAACAATGTGGTGTTTATAATCAGACGCTGTACTATGCTACGACATTTTTTGACAAAACAATTTTTTTATTGTTCTAAAGTAAAAGTATTTATATCATCTTTTACAATCCTATTGGCAGAAACTCTATTTCATACTAAGTAATACTCAGTTTCAGTTAATTTAGCTTCCACTTACTCCGGATGCGTCTTCAAGAAATGCTAGCTTAAGCGGCTGCCAAGAAGTTAAAATATATCTTAAACACTTTATGAGTCTCCCAACAAATTTTATCGTTCACTCTGATAATAAATATCTTCCCTTTGGTACTGGTTTTTTTTTACTCTAAATGATAATGCCCATATATTTTTTTTCTTTATACTATCTAGTACATTTAGTGAAATAGATAGAAAAAAATCTTAAGTGCTAAAACACTTCGCATTTCATTGTCGATCGTTAAAGGACCACTTTGACTGGCGTAACTCAACGCAGCTTTTTCTCTGGACAAGAAAATGAGAATATTTTTCGAACGTAAGCGGATATCAACACTTCACATTTGTATACACAGTGTCGCATTACATTATAAGACAATCAATTAATGTTTTTTACATATAATAACAAAAAAAAAACCAGTAAAGAAATAAGTAGGTACTATTATATATTGATTTATTTAAGTTTTTTATTTTACCCAAAAGCGGTAGGCTAGTGGAAGTTACTTAAAAAATTACACCTATAACATTTAACCCGTGCCATGTTATCGAGCTGGTCCAACTGACATTAAGCTAGATTTTTTTTTATATACGTTCACTTACTTAATAGATTAAAAGGTAAGAGAATAAATTAAAAAGTAAAAAGTGTAGCTAATAATAATCATTTGCACCTGTCTTCCCATCTTGTCTTGTAGATACGACAATTTACATTTAAAATGTTACATATTATATATATTTAGACATATTAAGAGTAACTTACGGTAATTTCCAGTGACATTAAGTAATATTGTCTATTTTATAATCTTCGTTTAATACTACATCCATTAAAATGTTGATCCCTAAGCATAAATTTAATCATAAATTTATTATATGCAACTTTTTAACACTCATATAACTCATAGCGCGTATATATTTTTAATTACTGTTATTTTATTTCTATAATGAAAATTCTTTCCTTTTTTAGGGTTTCATTTATTTTTTACAGAAGATTAAAAAAAGAAAAAGAAAAAAGAAGGAAATCGAAACAAAAATATAAAACTCTTAAAACATATCTTCATATATGTACCTATATGAAATAAAAAAAACTATATCATATACATAGCAAAATGATTTTTTTTCTTTCTCTAAGATCAACAGACAGAAAGAAAAAAAACGGCCAAATGCGAGTGAGACTCACATACCGAGTGTCCTCTACAAATTTCGTGATTATGTAACGGAAAGTACATTTTTTAAACAAGATTAATAGGGAACCAACCACAGGAACTACCCGTGAACATACAATTTTGAAATTGGCCAAAGAGGGAGCTTAGAATACAAATATAGGAAAGCATTCAAAAAGTTTTATAGGTATCTCGTAGATAAAAATCATTATAAGTGTATATTTATATTTAATTTCATACAAAATAAATGCAGCATACATCCGCAAACTTAAGTTTGTCATCTTTTATAAGTTGTATTTCCTGTTAACCTACAATTCTGAAATTGGTACGGAACCCTCGGTGGGTGAATTTATTATAATAATGAATAATGAATATCAGTTTTATAAATATCAATAACTTACTGTTGGTGAATATTTATAAATTTAGTCACTTATTGAATCTATGCTGTGGTAGCGTAGTTACAAGGTATACCTACTATTGGAACTTCAAATTCGCTGAAGAATCTTACATAAACTACAAAGTTGCGTTTCGCAAGAAACGTCTTTAAAACAGAAAGATATTGAAAAACTGAGTTAATTAACAATGGATTTGTTTCTCCATGATTCCCCAAATGATACAGGCGTAAAAATGATAAAAATTAAAATAAATATTATGTCAAAAATTCACTACTATAAGATAGATTATTTACGATATTTTTTACAATATTAATTTAGCTTAACAAAAAATTTTACGTTACTTTCACTTAACCTGTGCCAAGTTAAAAAATACATCACCGCCACCTGAGATTTAACAAAGGGATGCTTTTTTGTTATCGATTGTCAGTTAACCCTTTCATTTAGGGCAGGAAGTCTTCGGGGTCGCTTTAACACCTGCGTAGAAAGTGAATCCGTTTGGAGGCTCATGCAATCTGTCCCACAGTTTTTGTGTTAGACACTTATTGTGAAAGTAGTATCGTTTAATTTTTTCTCTGAAGCTACCCTTTCTTATTTGTTTTAAATATTTTTTTGTTTCTTTTCAAATATTTTTATATTTTTGAATGATATTTATAGCTTATAGCTAAATAGTAATATATAAAAATAATGCCAGTGTATATTAAATTGACATAAGAATGTCAAAGTTATTTGAAAACAAGTATTTTAAACTGTAATTTTGATATTAATTTATTAACTTATTCAAAGTGAAACACCAGTACACTTGCACCAGTACAATGAGCGATTATGAACGATTTATAACTATTTATAACTTTCTTCATCATAAACCCATCAACACTAACAACGTTAGAATCTGAAAAGTAATACAAAAACATTATACAATCAATGTAATGTAATAAGAAATATTCACACGCATATTAAATAGACTACCCGCAAACCCCCGAGTTAGCTACAATAATGGGAGTATATTTTTTACGTGAACCATTGTGATAAAGTTCATCTGAACACCTGAGAGTATTTCTATATGCTATTGTGATTTTGTGACTACATGATTTATATTTGCATACGGTTTTGTATAAGTTCGTTAGTTCTTCGAAGGGTTACTTTCAATGACGGTCTAGAAAGCATTTGTTAGTGTGACGACACGTAAGGTCTCTATGATTGTACGGTGACGGTTCAGGGTTATAATAATTAAAGTGTTGTGTTTCAATTAGATTCGATATTTATGAGTTAAAACTACTATAATTCTTAATTAAGTCGATATTTTTGGTGTTTTTAGTAAAATATATTAGTTTTTATCATTTCTATAAATATATCACTATAATATTCATTTTGTCAGAAAAAAAAGAACATATAATCATCTATAGACAAGTAAATTTTTTTTTAGCTTCCATCATGTTATATTTTTATAATTTGCATAAAATGACGAATTGCATTCTGACAACGACAAAAATTGTTTAAAAGCATATCGAAGTACACAATGTACGTAGCAACAATATACAGTGTGTTTTAAAATAATAATATCTACTGTGTTTATGGTTTTTAACCAAAGATTTGGGAAATATTTCATAACATATTTAAAAAATATATTTTAAATTAATAATTAAAAGAAAAGAAGAAAAAAAATTAAGATGATTATAATACATAATATTTATTTTAAGTAGGTACCTTAATTATTTTATGCACAACTTTTTAATTGCCGAAGTAGTTGTAAGCGAACTCTTGTAAAAGAGATGAGATGAGAGAAGTAGATGTTGGTGAAAAAGACTCTAAAAGTAGTGGAGTTATGTCAATCAGGGGCTTCTTCAGGGGCGAGTTATCCTCGCCCCTCCCCGTCCGGTGACGCTGTCAAGACCAGTCCAGGTCCAGGTCCATATTAGCATTTAAGCCAATTAGAAAAAAAAGGCAATCGGAGGCAGTTGTTTATACGCAACGACCGTTATCGCAAAGAAACTTGTGTGAAGCATTGTCATTGGGTGATACATATCACTTATTACAATTATATAGCATATCTTTCCAAATAGTTTAGAAATTTATAGACGATATGTGTTTTTATCGTGTTTATTTTAAAAACGTAAACCGCTTCCTATTTCTGACAATATATATGTTAAATTTAACGCTTAGTAAAAGATATTAGCAATCAAGGTGGTTTATTTTAATCTTTAGGAACACGCTGTATAACCAGGTATATTCTAAGTCATACAATTGAATAGTTTTGTTATGCAAAAACTAAATCTGTAACCCAATATGCAAATCCGTGCTATTTCAATGCAAATTCCTATTTTCGGTCACAAAAGGTCCACAAAAACCTTGATAACTGTCGTTAGGGTACGATTACTCGATCTGATCAATACGGCCATTGATTTCTCGAGTGATTTATTGGCTTCTACATTCGGATTTTTGTATCGATGTTTGTTAAGTTATAAAACTGTATAAAAAAAATATTTTATTAACACTTAATTTTTTTTCATAACATTTTTTTAAAATTGAGAATTCTCTTCTGATTTTTATAATTAAATAGCTCTAAAAAAATATTTGTATAGATATAATTTTTCTAAATATATTGCTATACAAATCATTATTCATATCAACATTTCATATTAACATGAAGATTTCTTTTAAATCTAATATTTACTCTACTTTATTCTTCTTACGCCGCCATGAAATTCAACGCCGCGCTTTCTCTTGTTACCAGCATAGTAGAAAATAAAAATAATTCATACAGTGATAATCGAACCCACAACTGACGCTCTGTGACGACGGACTTAGGAAATGTTCAAATATTTTTCAAATCTGTTCAATTATTACTTTCTAATACGAAAACCATGACAACCACATGAAAATATAACGTACCAAAGGTGGCTTAAGGGGAACTACATCACGAAAAATCCCATCAATCGATCATATCAACTGTATCTGTAATGCGATTCGTTGAAAAAGGCAATTTCTCGGTCGACCGCCCTCCCGATCTAACATTTACTGATTTACCCCAAAAAAATTTTGTACCATCCCACTTTTATTATAGCCATTTACTAAACTAGGGTGTAATTTACTGGTATAATTGTGTACTTTAATAATAGTTTGCTACTTTTGTTTCTTAAAAATTTTACCGACATGGTGTAGTTGAATTATATTTATTTAAATTTGTTATGAAAAAATAAGTGGATTTTTTTTTCATCTAACACAAAATACTCTTATAATGAGCTAAAAAGTAAAATGAGTTGATACATAAAGAACAGTTTTTAGTTATTTTATTATCTACGGTAGGTACTTACTGTAGGTTACTACGATGAAAATTTTTACTTATTAACATTAATTACATAATAAAAAAAAAAATTCATTTGTCTGTCTATATAATAAATATTTAATTACAAAATATTAATAAATTTATTCAACCTAATAAATTACTTTCTCGATATCAAGTAACTAAAATTTGCACGAATATAACGACGGTCCCTAGGTAAAGTATCGAATGTGAAAAATTGCAAGTGTCTTTTATTGCTGTTTTGAAATGGTAGCACGGTTAGTTTTCGATTATATAAACGTTTAAAAAACGCATAAATAACTTATTTTTTTTATTTTGAGAAAAAAAAACATTAACAAGACTGTCCTGGCGCAGCGGTACGAAAATGGAAAAAAGCATTAAGTTGTGGGTTCAATTCCCGTTCGTTAAATAAAAAAAATCATATAAATGTATCAAAATATTATTTCAAATAATAATATTGACTCATTTAGTAACTACTTTGTAGTTAAAAAGAGCGATAAAAACATTTACGATTTTTCGCTTTCGACACTTTACCTGGGGACCATCGATAAACTACTTCCGCAAACAGTATTATTTAATGAAAATGGAACTAGTTTATTATATAGATTTTCTATACTTTATTATTATTGCAAGGATATAACCGTACTTCGTGATCGTGGAACGTCTATAATTAAGTTTATTATATGACATTTAACGTTTAGTTTTAATTAGTGGAGAATATTTATTTGCAAGCTCAGTTTTATAAAGTCGGTCGTGATACTTTGCTGGAAAGAATTATTGGTGTGTCCGATCGGGCTTTAAGTGAACTAGGGCTTTCGAAATCTGATAGTCAAAGTTAGCTAAAGATATATGGGTAATTTTATTATATTTTATTATATAATAAAATTACCTTTTTTTTATATTTTAATTTGAAAAAGAATTATTATTTAATTTGAAAAGTTAAAGATTTACTTAAGTATGTACGTTAAAGTGATGGAAATAATCAATCAACCAATCTGTTTTACTTATACTTAAAACATACATTATAATGATTGGACATAAAATGCGTTTTTTTAAATATATATTGTATACAATTTCTTTAGCTACATGTTGTATGCCGTAAATAGAAAAATCTAGTGATAATTCTGCCCAAATTTCGAGACATTGCGTGGTTAGTGGTAGAACTCAACGCCGCGCTTGTTTCAGAAGAGGCAATGAGCACAATTCGGTCCTCTGAGCGGAAATCGACCCACAAATATCACAATAATCACCTCCGCTGCGCCAGAACAGTTTTGTATGTACATAATTATAATTATAAATATAAAAAGGTTGTTAGTAAAAATTTAAGTTCAACGTGTCTCGCTTAATTTAAAACAAAACAATGACAGTTTAGTATTCAAGATGTCATTGTGAGGAGGACGTTTTATGCATTACAGTGAATGGGCGGCGGTCATACGACGAATAAGGAAAATCATATATTAGTTATTATAATTTTTGACTTATATTATATTCATCTCTAGATACTAAGGCCATAGCGGCATAGCGTATAGCTTGCCCTGGTCCATTAAACCGCGATGTTAATTTAAACAAAGACATATTGTCAGGAGTGGTGTGTCACTACATCTTTTACTTCATATACATTGTATCGATTTCATGGGAATTAGGAAAAAAATTAAAGCAGAAATCTCACAAAAAAAAAATATTTGAAATATTACAAAAAGAACAAAAAAAACTTGTTTTTCTTTTTACTTTCCACCACGTCATAAAGCAATTTAACACTCTTCAACAATTAATATAATTATGTATATAAATATCAAAAGTCATTTTAAATAGACTTACCTTTACATTAAGGCATCAAACTCGCGACCACCGCAAAGTAACATAAATTTAACTACCTCAATACGCTTGTAATAATAAATAAGCTTAACTAACCCACTATAGTAAAGTACTTCAAAGTTAACATCGCGTATTTCAAAGGTGAATTTATTTCATTGAACTTTTAATAAGGCATCGTATATTTATGAAAGTTTAAAGTAATTTTTTAATGAAACAATTACTTCAATATATGTTTTGACTCAGTTTACGCACTTGTATCCCGCACACAGCAGAGTACGCAGAGGGAACCTGGGAGTCTAGTGTTAAAACACTCTGTTGTGTGTGTGGAAATGAAAATATTAAATATTTATTTCAACTGATTGATAATCGAACTCACAACCGTTGCGCTTACAGTCACACGCTTGTATCTCTGCGCCACGACGGCCTCCAGTAATTTTACAGTAGGAGAGTAGGCAGAGGGAGTGGTGTTAAGACACTCCATTCTCCACTTTCCCACTGCCCATCCTGCACTATGTGAAATACAGCATGAAGCCAACAAAAAATATTCACTATGAGTGTCTAATTCACAAAACATAATATAATAATTGAAGTCGTCGTCTAATTTACGTATAATGGAGTTGTAAAGGCAAGATAAATGATATGTCGTTTGATTAATAATTTATTCAATACATGTTTATTACAACTTTATTTTCTATGAGAATTTACATTTATATAATGTCACGGTGTATAGACTAGGCCTATCTGACTGTTGGTATAACGAATAATGATAGAAGGAGGTTCAAAGTTGTGAATTATTTTTTTTTAAACTAATATTTTTTATGAAATGAAAGCGGAAAGTATAAAAATATTCATTGAAATTAAAAAAATGAGATTTTGCGAGAAACTCCACGCTTTGTCTTATCAAACCGAGGTACTTTTCAATATTATTTATTACAATAGCGATTAAAATTTAAAATTGATATTTAAAAAATTACCTGTACTCTAAGTATATATAAAGATCCCTAAATCACTGCAAAAATGGCCTAATTAGTCTCTATTTTCTTTCCCTGAACATAAATTTCCTGTGCGCAAATATATTTACCTGCATATTATACAACTAACAACTGTTCTTTTTTTTAAAAGCAGCAATCAAACGACAATCAAACTGTGGCCGACAAAACTTATCATCTATAATTAACTAAATAAAAAACCCTTAAAAAAATACAAAAAAATATGAAAAAAAAACTCACATAATTTACTCTGCCACCCCATAATTTGACTTGTGGAAAAAATCGCCAGATGACTTCAAGTGACCTCACGGATCCCCACCCTAGGGTAACGCCCATCACTTTTTTAGGGGACTCTGCCACCCCTTATAGTTTGTGCTTTAGTAATACAGCTGCTATTAAATCGATTCTTATTCAATATCGATGTTTGGAAATCGATTTAATCTTCCAATAAGTTAAATATAAATAACATTATTTCTTATAACGTAAGTAATGTTATATTATTACTTCTTACGCCTAGTTTCAAACTTCCTAGAATATTTTCATTTGTTAAGCGATTTCAATATTATTTTTGAATAATATGAACTTAGCAGTATTGCTATAATCGATGTTAACTGCACTTTAAAATAAAATTTCAGATAACTATATAAATATATAGTTAAAATAAATAGATATGTAACATAATCAAATGGCAAAGAAAACATTTGGTTTGCTTATTTTACTATACAATAGGTATATTATACTTATTTATTATTTATAAGCATATAAAATAAAAAAAAACGATACAATGCAGTTTTGTGATTCTATTTAAATCAAACATCTTTTTCCATTAAAGAAACTCTGAAAGTTGGAGAATGATAAGAAATAATTTGAAATAATCACCCAACGGTAATATATTATTAAGTATATGTAAAATATTGTAGCGCCAGTGAAATCGCTAAAATGTATAAATGTTTCTATTGCTTTTTCACACTAAATAAAAATTAACTTTTTTCCACATATAACAGGGTTGGCAAAATCTACCTAATCTTAAGACACTCCGTCTCCCATGTTACGCTGAATTCTGGAGTCATTGCGTGTATAGCAGTGGAAGTCAACGCCGCGCTCTGCCCTTTACTCCGGAGCGCAGAAATGAAAATGTTAAGTATTTCACTTCCTCAAGTGGTATTCGAACCCATAACCTGTGGCGTTTACAATCACATGTTATGCCCTGCGCCAAATAACTAGTCTACATTTTTCTTTTAACCGGTAAACTTGACTTTGAACGAATCTATAATATTTAAACCAAATAAGAAAACAGCCCTTAACTTGTATAGTAGAATCTAATAAGAGTAATTTGTTTCAGATTACGAGCAGCGCCATCTATTATGAGATTGGTAAGGAGTTTTGGCTTAAGTCCTACATGCAGCGCCATCTCTTGGTGCAATATAAAGACTTATTTATCCCTTGTAGTTCCCGTCTAACGTAACAGTACGTTAGGCGATAGACGCTTGGAATTTATTATTTACACAAATATTAATTATATTGCGTTTAAATATAATTTAATAATCAATTAAATAAAAACGAAAATAAAACTAGAGCTACGTTCAAAAATAATTTATTTAAAAAAAAAAAAATGGTTCATTGAAACGTAAAAAATACACCAATATTTTTTTTAAAGAAATAAACGTAATATGTGCGTGAGTGTTGACACTACATATTTTTTAATATTTTTTAGTAAAATAGGAGTATCTCTGCTCTGATCTTGTAAAAAAGCGGCATATTTATTAATCATTATTCTTCTTTCCTTAAAGTGTCACAAATAATAAAAATAGGCTGAAAAATGAACAAAAGGCTATTTCTAATACTAATAAGTAGATTCTTCCTACTTCGAAAAAGGATAATATAAAGATAAAATTGTAAACTTATCATTTAGCTTATTTAGTTACTGTTTAGTTTACCATATAAAATGAAGGTCACGTTTAAACGTGCAAGGTACAGCAGTATCTATTTAGCCACAGATAGAAAGAAAACAAAATTTACAACTATACATAAAGTCTTATTTTTACTGTATTTCTTATATAACATGTGTTTAAAGAAAATACACATTTCATGTTAGACGACCGATCCCTCATAGGTATTTGAATAATGAAATTGAATTTATTTTATTAAGAAAGAAGAATATTTATTTTTAATATTTTTTTCACAAAAAAAATATTTTTCTAATATGTTTATTTGCATCTGATAATAATATGATATGTCTTTTATAACATAGGTACACCTAATATACTTGCCATAGAGGTCTCTGTTTTTTTTTCATTTTTAAAGTTATTCTGTTATTTATCCATTTCTCTATGAATTTATGAATTTAAAGCGAAGTCGTGGGCAGACGCAAGCTATTAACGATAATTACAATTACTATAAAAGGCTAAGTTAAATAGCAGAATATCTCTAAAATCTTAATTAATATATAAATAAATCGGATTGTCCTTCCATAATTGGTTTAATAGTCCCAACGACACTTTGTAATTTCTAGAAATAAACAATTCTATAAACAATTCAGTAGATGTCAGATAAGATAACGGATCAAAGCGTGCCAGCGTCTGCGAAATGAACTTGTTGCTTTTAATTAGTTTTAAATTATTTGCAATCGTTTATAAATTAACTATCATTTTGACGCGGTGTTGTCTGAATATAAAATTTGTAAGATATTACAGGTAGTCAAGATTTTTTTTAAGTGTGGAATAATGCTTTAAATATGTTTAAAATGTCGAGGTGATGTTTAAAAAACAAATGACATTTACTTGATTATTATGCATGCACTGAATTCGATTAAGTTTTATCACTTACTATATCACGTTCGGTCATCGAACACACCTTAATACCTACAAACTTTTTAAAAAGCAAGATTTTTTCTTCAGCTTCAGGCACTGTAACAGAAGTAACAGGGTGGGCAGGAAGCCTAGTGTTAAGTTTCCGCTCTTTTACTTCCACCGAATACTGGAGGCATTGCGTTTCGAGAGGCGGAACTTAACGCCGCGCTTTACCTCGACACCAGAGTGAAGAAATGAACATATATATTTTTTAATTTTTCCGAGTGGAAATCGAACCCTCAACCTGTTGGGCTTACACGCCCCTGCGCCACGACTGGCCTAAGAAGCGAGATATGTATAAAAATAATGTTAAAATACTTTCATTTCTCTCTGGTAAGAGTGACGTTGAGTTTCGCTACTCAACAATCCAATATTTCAAATTGGGCGGAAAGTAAGAAATAGAGTGTCCCAACTCCAGGTTCCTTTCGATTTTTTAAAATACCTTTTATTGGATTTTTCTTGAGCCTATTTTTTTAAATGAAATCTTGAAATGAATTGCATCTTGAAATTAATGATTTATTAGAAATGAATCGTCAACCTTTTAGTCGCTCTGAATCAAAGCCGTTAGCAGTGGTACCTACATACATACTGCATATAAATATATAATAAATACAGTACACGTTCATACAATTACGTCATTTACTTACATTTTATTAGGTTGTTTATGTATTACGGTAGGAAAACTTTATAATTGTGTAGTAACTGTTAAGTAAATAAATAAAAACGATAAACACAAGTAGGTACTATGTTGTGAGAAATATCTTTTATATAAAAGACTAATAGAATGCCTCCAGAATTTGATGGGAAGTGGGGAGTGGAGTATCTTAACACTGCCTATCTTGCATGCGGGATACAGCGTGAAGCGGAAAAGAAAAGGTCACCTTTTAATTGTAACTTCGTTCCAATGGTCAAATGGACATAATTTTAGTGGGTTGGGAGGGTTAATCCAAACAATTAACATAATGAAATTGAAGTCTTTATTAATCCTCTATAAATGGATACATATCAGCTTTACGCCGTATCTCGCACACGGCAGATTAGGTAGAAGGAAAAAATATTACGTGTTCAGAGCCAAGGTTTGCATTTTTTTCTGACGTAAACTTTCGAGAAGCTAAATATATACATTATAGCGACCTAATCAGAAAAACCATAATTTTGAGTTTTTGTCAGAAATTGACCAAGTGTCTTAATTCTAAGTTCTCTCTGCCTAACCTGCTGTGTACAGAGCGTCGTTTTAGGTCAATTTCTGACAAAAACTCAAAATCATGGTTTTTTTGGTTAGGTTACTATAATTCTAAAGGTGCGATTTGTAGACTTAGGCTGTATCTATTAATAATTAATAAAGTTAAAAAATATATTCCCATTTTTCCTAAAATATAGTTACCCATAAAAGTGAGTTGTAGCTTAGTTCTGGAGACTTTAATATTTTAAAAAAAATAAATTTATATTTTCATTAATTAATTTTATATTTTCATTTCTTCGCTGTGGCTTCGAGGGAAAGCGCAGCGTTGAGCTCAATAATTCTACGGAAAGTACGGAATGGAGTGTCTTAACACTAGGTTCCCTCTGCCCACCTTGCAGTGTGCGGGATATTGTAGTATATTGTATAATTATACAATTGTATTTATACTACTGTATTTGGCGCTCCGTTCCAACTACCCCGTAGTAGTACCAGAGAGAACAGAATACCAAATGTTACGGTACGGATACAAGGATACAGGAGGGAAAATAGTGATACAGCGTGAAGCCAAGTTAAGTAAACGTATAAGCAATTTAGTGACCTTTTAACAAATATGAACGGGCAAAGTCAGAGCGAGCAATTAGTACCAATACACGAGTTGTTCTTGTTATTAACCGCAAATTCCTCAGAAGCTGGTCCGGTCACGGCATAATGGAAGCAATTATGGCTATTGTCTCACACTGAATGATAGATATAGCGGAAACGTTTGACACGATCGATATAGTATATTATATAATATAATGTAAATTTAAAATAGGTATAATAATGATGAACGGAGTGTCTCGGCAAGACTATTGTGGCACAGCGGACAGTGAGACTCGCGATAGCTGTGAGTTCAGAGTCTGGCGGGGTAGGAGTATCAGAAGGAAGAGAGCTCCGTTCTCCACGTTCTGTCTAATTGTCGAGACATCGCCTTTTGGGTTCCGAATGGAGAGAACCGGAGAGATGTGTATGTATGTAAAATAATAATCTTTCCTTAATCCGGTTACATTGAAAAATAATTATTATATGTATTATTATATCATTAGTACAATGTTGAGACCACAGTGGACGTCAAAGCGTTAACTGTGAATTCGATTCCAGATTCAGTAATTTATTTCCATTTCTCAGTTCTTGTGCGAGTACAAATAATATGCATGCGGTGAGTTCTGCCACTTAACACGCGATGTCTGGAACAAAACGTGAAGCGATCGAAGTGAAATGGGACTAAGCATAGTGTCCGTTACGCCTCTCTGCCTAAAGCTAAAATAATAATGAATTATAATTTAGTGTAATACAAATCAATGAAAATGTCCTTCTCATCAATTTTGAGGTCTTATTCAATTAGGACAGCGCAAAGATGATTCGTAATTTCCAATTCCAATTCTTAATATAGGCATACCTACTACATATTATAGTATTATTAACCAACTATCGGTGGAAATCAAAATTCATTTTATTAAAATTATATTTTTTTGTTATGTTATTATAAAAAAAACTTACATTTCACGCTTTGCCCCGCATGTACCCGTGTAGGTGGAGAAAACTCTGTGTTAGAACACTCCGCCAAAATTCCAGAGATTTTTACACTACATGTTGAATTTTAGTGGAAAAATGAATGCTGGACTTTTTCATTTAATCCATATCGTAAATAATGGATAACTCTTTAATAAGAATTACTAAATATGGAACGTTGGCAATCCATACATAGTATTGAGAAGTCTTCACCAACGAAAGTTCTTACAGATCAACTAATGTTTAATAAAAATAGTAATAAAAATTAAAATGGTTTTTGATATTTATCTTAGCAAGAAATAAAAGACCAATTGAGGAAATAAATCTTTAATATTTTCGTTTCTTCGTTGTAGGATCAAGGTAAATCGCGGCGTTGAGTTCCTCCAGTTAACACGCAATCCTTACAGAATTTGGTAGTAAGTGAGCAACGGAACGTCTTAACGCTAGGTTCCCGATGTCTACCCAGCTACATGCGGGATACAGGGAGTGAAGCTCAAAATAGAATTTTTTTTTTTTGTTATTATTCATAAATAATATATTCCGCCGCGCCTCTAGAATTCGGCGATAAATAGGGAGCGGAGTGTCTTGACACTAGGCTCCCTTTGCCTAGCCTGCTACATGCAGAATATAGCGTGAAACCCAAAAAATAAATAAAAAGTTTTTAAATAGTTTATTTATTATTCAAAAATAATATAGGTAAAGACGAGTGTGTACTAAAGTATAAAGGGAACGGTGCGCATGAGTTGCATTATCAGTGCATTCAAAGATCATATTAATATCTTAAATTGTATGAGATTTGCTGCACTGACTCAGCGTTCTTAGGAATGTCGGTATGAAATGCAATAATTCTATGGGAGCAAGAAATTACTGTACGTTAAAATTAGATAAATATAATAATATTCTTTAGTGAAATATATTTTATATATTAATATAGAATAAATATTATTATTAGGGCTAGTTGTGGCGCAGGAGTACAAATGTGTGATTAAAAAAGCGCTATATTGTGGGTTCAATTCCCACTCGAGGAACAACCTAGTGTTAATACAATTTCTAAGCAATTTTCGAGAATTTGCCGAAATTGAATGGCGAAACTCTTTGTTTAGCTAGATTAGGAAAAAATTAACTAAATTTAATATAAACATTTCACATCTAATGAATAGAATATACAACTATCAAGCATATTTAAATATTATTATCAATTAACCTAACATCCAATAGAAATCGAATCCAAAATCATTAAGTGAAAATACTTCAACTTATGTCAACCGTATTTAAACACCGTAAGTCTTTTAATTGATAATAATAAACAATATAAATAAATAACAATAAAAACGTCTACATTATGACAATGTACCCATTAGCATGGTTATTTTTTGCATTTTTTCTCCATTAATAGATAGATAAGAAGTTGGTTTTTATTACAATTTATATACAAATAACGACATTGAACACACAATGTTGTGTGTGACTAATACAAATTTACACGTGCTTTCTATTAATACAATAAGTATTCTATATAATAAGATCTAATCATGGCGCAGGGGCGTAGAGTCTGACTGTAAACGCGACTAATTGTGGGTTCGATCCCCACTCGAGGAAATAAAATATTTATTAAAATTTGATTTCTATTTCATCGCTGTAGTGTCGAGGCAAAGCGCGGCGTTCAGTTTCGCTACTCAGCACGCAATAACTCCAAAATTTGACGCAAAGTGGGAAACGGAGTATCTTTACAATAGGTTCCCTCTACCTACCCTGCTGTGTGAGGGATACAGCGTGAATCAGATTTTTTTTAATTTAATTATGTTCAAGCTAAATTGGAATCAAGGACCACCTCATTTATTCTATTACAAACGCACCATGATAGTGTAGCTCAAGAGAACAGTCATTATGAAATAATTTCAATTAAGTATGTTATCGGTTCACTATGAGCAGGCTAGCAGGCTAGCAGCTATAACTGTACTATACGGGTATTTTGACAGTTTGATCGAAATGTCAATCTCAGGCTATCTAATTAAAATTTAGAAAATTTGATACAGTAAATTTTGGTTTTTCTAGTTATCCTAAAAATATTTGGACATAGCTAGAGATTTTTTTTGTTGGACTTTTGTTTAAGAAAAATATATCTCTATTTAACTATGATAAGCAAAATTCGTTAATGCAATTTTCATAATCTCGAATGTTTCGTAGTATCTTGGTTTTTTTTGTGTTTTTGTGGAACCTAGCTCTAGATAAAGAAACCTAAAGTTAAGACATTCCGGTCCCTAATTTACTTTATTCAAATTTAACAATAATAAGCTTTATGTTTTGTCACGCTGAACGAGAAAACGCAAATAAGTTAATATAATCAATCCTCAAGTAATCAAACTCGTAAGGGAATCAAACTCAAAACCGTTGCGTTTACCATAACCGCGACTGCGCCACGAAGCGAAGACACAGCCCCTATTAATCAGCTTCACGTTGTATCCTGCACACAACAGGATAGGCAGAGGGAACTTAGTGTTAGGACACTCTGTTCCCCACTTTTTGCCGAATTATGGAGGTATTGCGTGTTAAGTGGCAAAAATCAACGCCGCGCTTAGCCTCGACACCAGAGCGAAGAAATTGAAATATAAATTTAAGTAAATATTTCATCTCCTCGAGTGGGGATCGAACCCACAACAAGTAGGTTTTACAGTCACACTTCGTGCCGCTTCGTCTGGCCTTATATTTTAAAATATTATTTTACGTACATATGTATAAATTTATCAAGCTACACAAACACAACTTGAAACGTCGGTTGTACGGTGAATCGTCGATTACAATCTAAGCACAGGATCATTTAAATTTAATTTTTGCTGACCAACTAGGGGAGGCGGATATCTCCGATAAGATGTAAGTGTATAGTTCTAATGAGGTTATAACCCTTATAATATACATATACGACTATGAAGGCATAACTACTAAATCTTTTTTATATTTTAATATCTTTAAAATTTAAGTGATCGGCTCATGCCGAAAACAGTAGATTTCATTCATTTCATTCGTATGCAGGATATTGCCTCACCAGTGTAGGGAAAAAAAAAATCTTTGCCTCGAGTGTACATCAAACCCACAACCTTTGCGTTTACGGTTAGAAGTATTCCCACAAGCAAATTAGAAGTTAGATATTTATAAGTTTTAAAATGAGGTTGGTAGGTACATAATAAGGCCTATTGTGGCGCAGGTTTCCATCAGTGTGAGTGTAAACGCGACAGGTTTTGGGTTTGATTCTCACTCTTCCCACACAAAACGGAATGTTTAATACTTTCATTTCTTCTCTCTGGTGTTGAGGCAAAGCGTGGCGTTAGGTTCCGCCATAAAGCACGCTAGGCCTCTGCCTACTCTGCTACATACAGGATAAAAAGCTCGAAAAAATATATACAGATTAGGTATTTAAGTAACATTTATAAACAGCGTGCGTACATTTTTATTGAAATCAAACCTATATTTACTAAACTTTCTAAGTGCACTGCAAGGTGCACTTGTAAATAATAAAAAGTTTTGTTTCGTAAAATTTTTTATTTTCATAAAACTACAGTACGCTACCTATTGGTGCCTATCATTCGGTAACTGATAAAACTTTAGATAACGCTAAGTGACTTGAAGATAAATTCCCATTCCACCGTTCTCTTAAGTGTTTCACATGCTTTATAGTTACAACGATACCATCAAAACATTCCATTTTCACCAAATCGGGAACAGAATCTACGGCCTTTGAGTTAAACTGAGCGGCACAAATAACTTGATTAAAATTGACAGTAAATCTGTTACCATTACCAGTGAAAGGAGAACCGTTACGTTGATAGGTATAGTTCGTTCGTGTATGAGAAAAATGAACGACGGTAGATCAACTTGATGTGGTTATTAACTATAGCCTGACAATGATCGACATTGTAGTATTAGTGCAAATTAGACCTAATTGCTTTGTATAAGAGTAGAAAATTGCTTGAGATTAGTTATAAGGAAGCAAATTACAGTAGTGTACTTACTGTATATGAGATAAAATTTCATAGGAATTGTGGATAGAATAGCTGAAAGTGATTAGGGACTCTGTGAAATCGAAACTTACCTTGTTTCGTTTCACGCTGTATCCCGCGCACGGCTGAATAGGCAGGGGGAACCTAGTGTTAAAACATTCTATTCCTTATTTGCCGCCGAATTATGGAGGCAGAACTTAATGCCACGTTTTCCCTCGACCAGAGCGAATAAATGAAAATATACTTTTAAAAATATATTTCATTCCTCGAATCGGCATCGAACCTACAATCAGTCGCCTTTACAGTCACACGATACGACAGGCCTCACTGGCCTCACTACACTGGCCTCACTACACTAACTGGACTGGTTAAGTATTAGAGACAAAGTGACGAATGAACAGACTGGTTCTTGTCAATCAATCTTTAGTGTATTTGTTCTGAATGAGTGTTTTGTTTGGAATTAAATAGACATTGCTTTGTACAAATTGGTTAATCTACCGTTTTGTTGTTTTACACCTTATAAGGCAATAGTTACTTAAATGGGCTTTTGGTTTAAATAAAATACAAAATATAAATTAATCGGCGTTAAGCACCGTCATACAAAACGCAATGTCGCCAAAAGATTAAAGAATGGAGAGTCTCAACACTAGATTTCTTTTACCCCTGCTCTGCTATAGTTTTGGGTGCCAACTGTATTTTTTTCTATCAGCTTCAAAACATTATGTACACATAGCAGAATTCAACACTACATTTTGTCTTGATATAGTCAAGAACAAGGGTAAAGTGGAAAAATTTTAATAATTATAATTATATTTTCAATCATCGCAATCTATATAAGACAATATACAACAAACAAATTAATAAACATATTCAATAAATAAAATATTTTCTTGAATTCGAACCAATTGTTACTGAGATTAACGCGTTCAACCAAACAAACACTTCAACTTTACAATATTATTAAAGATTGGACAGACATAATCTATTTCCTCTACTTATCTCTACGTTTTATTTATTAGTGAGAGATTGAAATAATTTTAGATTAAATTTGAAATTTTATTAGTAAACTAACTATTAGAGAAAACTAGATTGGCACTTTAGCTTAAATCATATACATTGTTATCGAAAACGATTAAATCCACTGAAATTAATACTATAAACCGACAAAATATATTCAATTGTCGTTCTAACAAGCCGTTTTGGAATGCGGCTGGTTGGCCAAGTAAAATCATTTCTTATGAACACAATATCCTATAATAAATAATGTTGTTTCATAATGTACTACAATGGTTCAGTGGGTACGTTGTTTACGGTAGTAGTGAGTTCGATTCTCGCTACTTGCAGCTGTACACTGAAATACAAAATTTGACTGTGTATGATTGTGCAATACTTATATGTATTTTTTAACAATTATATATTTATCTTTTTTTTTTAGCTTCATAATGTATTCCTCAGATAGCAGGGTAGCCTGGGAACCTAGTGTTAAGACACTTCATTCTCCATTACGACATTTACGTACATCATTTTCCGCCGTTTTCTTGAGGCATTGCGTGTTGAGCGGCGAAACACAACGGCGCACTTGCCTCGTTGCCAGAACGAGAACATGAAAATATTGAATATTTCAAGCTTCGAGTGGGAATCGAACGAACAACCGCCGAGTTTAGTCACACGCTTGTGCCCTAGCAAGACGACGGCCTCCCTAAAATAACACAATACGTAAAAAATGTAAAACTGTTTAATTTCTTTAATCTGACATTAAATTGCGCGATGATAGGTTCCGCAATCTAACACGTAGTGCTTCTTAATAACTGGAAAGTGAAAGGATTCAGTAAATTGTAAGTGAGTTTTCCTATTGGCTTTGTGAAATGCTAAACATTTAAAAACTAAGAAAAAAGACTCCATCAAAGATTAATAAAATATTATTACTAAAAGAACGTATGGCGTCCATTGGGTACCATTTAAACTAGAAGTGATGTTTGTTATAGTATAGCCTTATGTTAGGCTAATTTCAGTTGAAGGCGGTCGTGAACTAAGAAAGTTATTAGTTACATAGTTGCGTTATAATGCCTTAATGATTATTCTAGGACTGCTGTAGCGCAATGGCGTGTGACTGTAGACGTGAGAAGTTTTAGGTTGTCCCACTCGAAGAAATTAAATATTGAAACTTTTTTATTTTTTTATTTTTGAAAATGTTTAAGGAGGTGCCAGAAAACAAATATTTTTATCTTGTTAGTGCTCGAGGTAAATCTGAAAGCAGGTACAGTTAGTTATATCGAAACGATTACAGTGACTTAATATAGGTAAATCAATGGACTATCAAAAACATAAAGATTTTATTCTATTCAGTTCAATAGTTCCTAAGGTATACCTTTAACCAAATAAATTCTATTCTAGTATCCCGCACACAGCAGGGTAGACAAAGGAAACCTAATGTCAAGACATTCCGTTCCCCACTTTCTGCCGAATTCTGGAGGCATTGCGTGTGGAGAGGCAGAACTCAACGCCGTGCTTTGCCTCGACACCAGAGCGAAGAAATGGAAATAT